>JAXCLQ010071857.1:0-11203 GCA_035584115.1 Cedrela odorata
TAACACTCTTTGTATGAAATGATGTAGTATTATGTAATAATGATTGATTGAATAAGTATGAGAATGGGGTGTTACACCTATATTCCCGCACGACCTAGCCAAAGCAATATCATGTAATCACATTTTAAATCTACATTTTACATGCACTAAAATAGCTATAATACTTACCAAATAAATAAACCATGCAATGTATCTACTATTTTATAACCACAAGTCACAATAACATACAATTTACATGCAATCCATACAAACTCAAAGTCTATATTTTAAAACCATAACCAAACACACACACGCTTACCACTTTTTGTTGGAAACCATATTTCCTACCCCTTCTTCTTCTTCTCATTTCTTCCTCTTTCTCTCCTTTCTCTCTCTCTCTCTCCTTTCTCTCTCTCTCTCTCTCTCTCTTTCTCCTTCTTCTTCCTCTTTTCTACCTCTTCCTCTCTCTCTATCACTCGACCAACTTCTCCTTCCCTTCATTCTTTCTTCTTTCCTTCCCCTTTTATCTCTTTCCCTCTTCCTCTTTTTCTTCTTCTTTTATGGGTTTGTCTTCTTTCTCCCTTGCCTTTTTTTCTTCTCCCTTCTTTCTTTCTTTAACATAAATTTTTCTAATTAAATCTAGAGAATTCTAGTATTTTGATACATAAATCTATAAAATTTTGGGCTTGGGCTAGATTACTAACATTGGGCTTGGTTTTTATGATTAACATGGACTTGTATTTTTTGGCTTGTTATTATCCTAAATCAAAAGTTTTAAACTTTATTTTTTTATGGCCCCAAATATATCATCATTTACATATTCTTTCCTAACTTATTATGAATTAAAATATAATCCCTGTAAATTTTGTGAATTTTTCATTCTAGTACTCGTTGTTGCATTATAATCACTATGAAAGAAAATGCGGTCATGACAGATTAAGTGTATGAGAACAGGTGATAACTAAGATGAAATCTACTGACTCAGATGTTGGAGTTTGAAATTCAAGGTAGAACTGTCATATGTGGAAATTAAGTCTTTGACCAAAGCATGTGTGTCCGAAAAAGTATTTTCTTGATATACGAACCTATATATGATTGAGGTTTTGATCTTATGATTGAGTTAGGGGTTTTACAATACCATAACCCACACTCGATTAGGAGTCAATAGTAGAAGAATTTTACTACATGCATATACAACTATATAGGTTTATCCAATATATTCATTCATCCATATCCAACTCACAATGAATCTAAGAGATCGCGCACATTAGTTGGTTACTTGATGATGATGGTAATTGCTATCATACAATAATAATTAATTTAGTTAATGATATTGTTCCGATACTTAGATCGGATAGAAATTTAATTCTTTATTATAAAGAATAAATTTTTCGACTATGACACATTAGCACCCATATGCGTGAAAAATATTTCGATAATTTATAGGATAATGTAAACATGATTTACGAATATATATGATATTGACAAAGGTATAAGATATATAAATATTAATGAATAATTTATTCATTATTGATTATTTAAATGTTATTTAATCAAATGGTTCATTAGTTAACAAGTGGGGCCATGTGATGTTGCCAAGTGTCAAGCGTATGATTAAATCTTGTCTATTCATTTTGAATTAATGGTTGAGATTTAATGTATTAATATTCATTAAAGTAATCATTTAAAAAGAAAACATATATTTTTAAATATTAATATAATATTAAATATCTAAAGTAATAATTACATATTTATATTTTAAAGTAATATATAAATATCTAAATATCTAAATAATTATTACTTAATTATATTATTAAAGTAATAATATAGATATTTAAGTAATGATTATATTTTATATTATTAAAGTAATAATATAATATATATATATATATCTCTTATAAATTATATATATATGTGTGTGTTAATTTGATTACTATATAATATTATTACATTAATTTGATTAATGTTAATTGAATCCACCCATCATTGTTTGACACTTGACATGATTTTATTCAATTAATGAATTAAAGTCATGTGTGTTTGATACGTAAAGGTGGATGAGGAAATCAAGTTGGATTTGGATTCAATTTGGAATTGAATAAAGAAAAGACTTAAGGGTTAAGTCTTTTAAATGATGGCACTTTCTTTATTTCCCAAATGACTTTTTCGTGAGCGTGATTTCTTGATATGAAAAATTGGTGTGTTTTGTTTTAAACAAAAACCAAAGGGAAAAAGAAGCATATGAAAGATAAAAATATTAAGAAAAGAAAAAGATTAAAAAGGGTTTTCATTTCTCTTCTCTTTCCATTTATTACCTAGGTTTTTCTAAGTGTAGAAAACCTAACATTAGCTTGGTGAAGCTAATATCCATAGCTTAAAAATCTCATTACGAAATCGAAACTATTTTCACCAATCCGACGTGTGGCTACTATTGGAGGCAAGTGAGGAGTTTGACTTGCTTTTCCAGAAAATCAATTATAGGAAGTATGACTTCTAATATTTGTATTTTATGTTTAAAATATTTGAATTTTAAAATATGCATATATACATGTCTATGGTCTTTTGAGAGCTTTCCTCATGGTCCGTGTAACTATCGTAGCTTTGTCGTATACCAGTAAATCGGTATTGTGATGGCATAGAGGTAGGAATATCCTACCCCTATAAGCCTCAGACAAAAACCTATACATATAACTATAATGCAAAGAAATATCAATCATATGCATGAACTCATACACATATACTAAGGGTTTCATGCCCATCAACACAATTCTAGACATAAACCATGATACTCATAAATAAAAAAGTATATGCACACATATCAATATGTATAGCAATATACAGAAGACACACTCATAATTTGTATACATAATTGGGCGTCGTGTCCAATGTACAAAACAAACTACAAACATTAACTCTTAGGTGACAGTATGGAGAATTTGGAATCTCAATGCTCTTCACGAAATATCTCATAGAATCCTCACTTAGAAGGAAATCATGCAATAACTGAAAATTGTGGTGGAGTGAGTTTTGAGGAAAACTTAGTGAGTGGATACTAAATTGAAAATTTTAAGTAAATTCAGTTTCGATATAAATTATGTTTACAGTCAGAATCAATTTCCAACATAAATCATACGAACATAATATCCACTACATATTATTATAGTTCCATAATTATAATTTCAAATTGTCAATTGAAAATAGAATAATATGCAGGGATGTATATAGATTTTGGGTCAGATATCAGACTGCCCTTCACCCCATTCTTCTCACATGTATCGGTACCTCCACAGAACACAAATCAGAATGTGCTTTCAAAGCACATAAACTTTCCACCTTATGTCTCTCGACTAGATTAAGTAAAAATTGAAATAACGGCTAGCATATTATCAGAAATACAGAAATCAGAAATAAAACACAATTTAAAACAAAATGGCCTCCTCCTAACCTCAAAATCAATATCTCAACAACTCCTCCACAACAATATATATTTAGCTCAAAGTAAATATCATTTTTCATATAAAACAGAATGTAAATCAATTCATAAATAAACTATTCTTTATTTTGTAAAACATTAAATTTTATAAAACAGTTTTAAAGAAATAAAAAGCATATAAAAATCTATTAACAGGTATCGCCAAAAACGGAACAGAGATTCGATCATTGGGGGCTGGATGGCCGCTCCCTTGGCGTATCTATAATACGTTTATACTAATTATTAACATAATAATTGAAGTGTACATGCTTAAAATTTAACTATGACGTTGATATACCACAATATTCCCCTCATTTCTGAATTCTATTTTATTTTACAATCTGAATATAACGATTAATAATCGAGGTGTCGATTATACTTAATTCACTATTACTAACCAATTCCACATGATAACATATTATTTTGAAATCTAAATCAATTGCAACCATACTGTCACTATTTATATCTTCCGATAAAATTTAATTTTACCTAATGTAATAACTAATCGGTTTAATTCTAGCCTAAACAAGAATAATTAGCAAAATTGCTCGTGATAAACAGTGATTTTCGTGATAAATAGTGCTTTTCGTCATGAACAATATTTTTTGTAAAATGTTTAAATACGACAACAACGAAGTTATGAATCATACCGAGGGGTTAATTTAATTCTAAGACATCCGAATTGCAAGTACTTTTAAAAATCCCCAATTTGTAAATAATAATACTATTCTCCTCCCGGATTAATCGTTAACCAAATCGCTCAAACAAAACTCTTAGAATGTAGCCCGTGTCGTGTACGTGTGATTTGCAGCAAGAAACGAAACTTTAATTAGTTGGAAATTGAGTAATTTGAAGGAAATTGAAAAAAAATTAAAAAAACAAACAAAAGAAAGCTTCTAGAATTAAAAACGTTTCCCCTGTATTTGCTTCTTGATCATCTTAAATTGAGATTAAATTTTAATAAAATAACTATTTTGCCCCTGAAAAAAAAATTAAGAAGAAATTAAATAATAAGAATAAATATGTTATTTGTAATTTCCCTATATTCCAAGCTTCAATTCTCTCTTATCTGACCTCAGATTTGACTCAAATTTAATTCACATCGATCCTTATTGAATCCTCTTTCCGTAGAAATAAACCGTTTATCAATCGAAATTTTTAATCAACACTAATTTTCGTTTGAAGGTCGGGTGCACGGATAAAACTTTAAAGGAAAATTTTCTAAACTTAACAAATTGTTATCAAATCACTTCCAATAACTAATTAAACATTAAAACCTCGACATAAATTTATAAAATAACATAGTTACCCCTCATGTTTGAAATGACCGAAATGCCCTTAGTTTAAATTTTAGAGTATTACAAGCTTCCTCGCAGAGCGCGCTTGCAGGAACTATTCCTGAGAATGCACGCCATCTAATCATTCAAAAATATCAGCCTATTTTTAGAAGGATTTTTGGATCCTTTCACTTTTATTTTAGTATTTATTTATAGGCTTCTAACTTATCTTTATTGTAGTAGGAATAGAACTTCTAGTTTGATTTTTAGTTAGATTCCAACTATTGTCTTGTTATAAATAGATTATGACTCGTATAAGTTTTTGTTCTAAAATGACTCTATTAGTTGCCTTTCCTAGAATTCTATTAATTTTTACCTTCTTTATCCTCTTAAGTTTGGTTACGATTTTGGTTAATAAAGATTCTTACTAGAATTCCAATTAACTTGAGAAAACCTTAATAAATTATGACTTCTCAATCCGTCATCACTAATGAAAATGGTTTGTTGTGTGATCCGAGTACAATCTGATTTGTTCTCGGTCTTTGGGTTTTTTAACTAAGATAATTTGCTATGCTCAAAAGAGTATTCCTAGGATATCCTGACTTGTAACGACCTCATCAGGCAACATCTGTTGACTGCTTAGGAGAAATACATGTTGATGTGGACAAGTCTTACTGATTTAGCGAGACTTGGCTGATAGGGAATATTATGACCTAACACAAAATGTTAAATTTAGATCTAAAAGAACCAAGCCTCGTAAAAAGATTTTAATTTGTGTATAAAATATTTATATTTGTATTTATAAAATATAAATTTTTATACCTTACTTCATTTAGTTTCGAAAAATGAGCATTTTATTTTTTAAGTTATAAATTATTTCTTTAATTAGAAAATTTTAGTTTCAAAAAATGAGCATTTTATAAATTGGTTTTAAAAAAATGAGCATTAATTTATTTATTTTTTATATTTTATTCTCTCAAATTTTCATTTTTGACTAACCTTGAAAATAAAACTCATGAAGCATATCTTGTGTATAGAACAGAGCTATATATGATGATTAATTTGAGCTCTTGTTTCTTGGTAGCCAACAACGAATTGCTTTTTCTTTTATTAAATTGTTATATGGTCTAGGAAAAGAAACATCATGTTTAAAATAAGTTTATAAAGTACTAGCGACATGATATAAGAGATCTTTCACTTTTGGGATAAAAGGTTTCACGCCATAAATTCGAAAGGATAAAAGGTATAATTTCTTGACTTACAAAATACGAATTGTAACGATGAAATTGTATTTCATTATTAAAAAAAAATGATGAATGATGAGATAAGAGAGTTAATAAGAGTATAGTTATTAAATTCTTATAGTAAGAACATGTAGAATTTATATAAAGAAACGATGAATTAGATATGATTTATTAATTTGCAAAGAAATTGTAGACAATGGTCAAATTGAGAAAGTTGATTTACGGATCCTGGTATACTTTATATATGATTTTTATTTTAATGATTTTTGAAATTCTGTTTTGTCCAAGAAACTAAATGCTTTTAACTATTTATGATTTTCTAAAATTAGAACAAAGGTTTTGGGTAAATTTTCAACAGTGGCAGTAAACTTTGACTATTTTTTTATATTAATTTTTATAATTATTAATGTCTTTAAATGAATGCTATAAAGTTTTTAATCTGACTAATGCAAATTTAAAAAATAAAAAATAAAAAATAAAAATTCGTTTGACAGATTTGAAAGAGTCGAAATTAATTGTGATTTAAGTGTTTTTTGAATTTTAAAATAAAATTAAAGTTTTACATAAATATTTTGTGCTTTTATTATTAATAAATGTTAAATTTTATTATTTTTCATTGAAATATTGTATGAATTTTGAAGTTCGGCTAAATGCGAATTTTGATGTTTAAAGTCCCACATTATTTTAATACAAAATTGGACATGTGTTTATTGTGACTTTTCAAATTTGGTAGAATTTTTTTATAAGTAGTTTTGCATATATAAATTAACATAAGGTAAATTTTAGTTAGATTTGTAAGTTTGTCTAAAGAATTTAAGTTAGTAAAATCATAATTTTTTTTTTCCTTTCATTTAGGGTAATTGAGTGTAGAATTTGTTAAAGATAGATAGATCGCTAAAGCGACATTAGACAATGCCTTAACTTTCTTTCTAACTATTGTGTGTGGCTAGTTTCCATTTAAAAGCCAAATCAATCTATACGTGTTATAATCTTATTAACAATGGATGATAACTGAAGAAGTTAATTCTGTTTAAAGTCATATGCTGATGTGTAAGGGGTGTTTAGGTCATTTGATAGCTTAAACAAATGAGTTAATGACACGTGTCATTTAGGAGCTTTAAAAGGGGTTGTTTTTCCTTTTCTTTTTTTTTTCTTTTTTCTTTTATTTCTTCAAGTTTCTTTTCGGATTCTTAAAGTGAAGATTGAATGCTATTCTTGGTAATTTGCTTATACGATTGATTGTTCTTATTTGAGTTGAGGTTGAAACATCAACAATTGATATTAGAGCCTGCAGAGAACAATCAATATGAGAAGAGAAGATGAAGGCATTTCTTACTCATGATGGATTGGAAGAAGTCTTGTTAGGAGAAGAGAATATGTTCACCAATTTCAAGGAAACAGAGAAGAAAAATATTCTAAAGAAAGCCCATAGTATGATAGTTCTATCATTAGGCAATGAGGTTTTGCGTGAAGTGAGGTTTTGAGTGAAGTGCCAAAAGAGACGACTATTATGACACTCTATAATAAAGTGGATTCAAGGTATATGCGAAAATCTTTAGCTCATCGGCTTTATTTGAAGAAGTAATTATATGCTTTCAATCTAGAAAAAGGAGAGTATGTAAGAGAGCATCTTGATAATTTTAACAAAATTATCTTAGATCTTAAAACCATAGATATAAAATTCGAGGATGAAGATCAAACTTTAATGGTTTTGACTTTTTTACCACCAAGCTATGACCATTTTGTTGAAACATTGTTTATGGAAGGGATATGGTAACAATGGATGATGTTAAGTCAGCATTGAGTTTTAAAGAGCTAAGTAACAAGACTGATTTAAAAAAGTCTGGTATTGGAGAAGGCTTGGTGGGTAAAAGAAGAACAAAGAAGAAAAATAATAAAGCTCATAAGGTATACTGATCAACATCAAAGGGAAAGAAGAAGTGCTTTCATATCCACAAAGAAAGACATTTCAAGAAGGACTGTCTTGATAGAAAACACTCCAAGAATGAGAATAATGTCAACAAGCAAGTAGAAGTAGCAGTAGTCACGGATTAAGAATTCAGGAATACTTTCATGTTGGTTGCTTCAAATGAAAAACTTGATGGTGAGTGGATTCTTACTTAGGTTGTACCTTTCACATGTGTCCAAATAAAGACTTGTTTTCTGAGTTGAATTTATTCAATGGAGGAAAAGTGTTAATGGGAATGATATGGCATGTAAAGTAAGAGGGATAAAAGCATTAAGTTGAATTTAGATGATAGCACGTGTAGAGAATTGCACAAAGTCAAATTTGTGCCTGAATTAAAGAGAAATTTAATCTCTTTAAGAATGCATGACGAAATGGGTTGTGTTGTTAAGGCATAAAATGGAATCTTGAAGGTTACTACAGTTCTTTGGTAGTTTTAAAGGGAACTAGGAAGAATGGGTTTTATGTTTATAAAGAAAATGTTATATCTAATGAAGTAGAAACTGTTGCAAGAAAATTAACAGACAAGATTATGTTATGGCACCATAGGTTGGGACATTTAGAGGAGAAGATACTTATTGAATTAAAGAAACAAGACATTTTAGTAATGACGTACAAGATGGTATGAAGTTCTATGAATCCTATGTACTAGGAAAATACCATATGATTAAATTTAGAGTGGGAACACATAAAACTAAAGAGGTTTTAGACTACCTTCATTCAAATGTATGAGGTTCATCTCGGTTTGTTTTTATAAGTGGATTTAGGTACTTCTTGTTAAGTACAAATGATTTCTCAATAAAAGTGTGGATATTCATCTTGAACACTAAAGATCAAATCTTTGAAAAATTTAAAGAATGGAAAGTTTTGCTTAAAAATTAGAAAAATAAGAAGATTAAAGTGCTAAGGACTGATAATGGCACGGAGTTTTGTAGTAATTTTTTTGATAAATTTTGTAAGAAGAAATAGCTTAGCCGAGACACTCAATAGAATTTTGATTGAAAGAGCTAGGTATATCCTGATAAGTGCTGAACTTTCTAAGTTATTTTGGGCAAAAGCTTTTACAATTGCTGCTTATTTGCTTAATAGATGCCTCGCCCCTGCTCTGAACTTCAAAACCTCATAAGAAATATGGAATGGATACCCACCTAGTTTGAATCATTTAAGAGTTTTTGAGTGCACAACTTATGCATATCTGATTATTGTGTGTGGCTAGTTTCGATTTAAGCCAAATCCATGTATGTGTGTTATATTCTTATTAACAATTGATAATAACTGAAGAAGTTAACTCTGTTTTCTTGTTACATTCTGTTTAATGTCATATGTTGATGTGTAAAGGCTGTTTAGGTCATTTGATAGCTTAAACAAATGAGTTAATGACACATGTCATTTAGGAACATTAAAAGGAACTGTTTTGTTACCATTGTTTACACAGTAGCACACATTTCAAAAATCAGTAATAAAGAAATCCTTTCTTGTTTTCCCTTTTCTTATTTTTCCTTTTTTCTCTTACTTCTTCAAGTTTCTTTTGAGTTGAAGATTGAATGTTATTCTTGGTAATTTGCATGTACGATTGATTGTTCTTATTTGGGTTGAGGTCGAAACCTCAACAATAACATTTGGGTCACTAAGATTTATAATTGTAAAATAATTATTAATAAATAAATAATATTCGCATCAATAGTTCATACTCGTATAAATTTTTTTTTTTTAATAACTTAATTTTTCTTCAATTTGATGTGATAATATATACTTATTATGAGATAAATTATGAGTGAGATACATTAGTTGTCAAATAAAATTGATTATCTATTGTAAGAAAAATTATTAGGCTCATGTCAAGTAATAGAGTGTTATTAAACATCAGTTGTCAAATAAAAATATTTATTTATTAAATATTTTGATTATTGATATATGAGTAAAAATACAATATTTTCAAATAAGTAACATAATTATACTTTCATATATATATGCCCCAATATATATTTATATGTATATATATATATATATGCACAATATATCTTTCAAATTGGAAATGGAAATTGAGTTTTTTTGTTTATTATAATTGATACACTTGCTCAAAAGAGAACTTACATCACTCTCTGCATATATGTTGCAAAACATTCTCAAGCATAATTTAATAACCGGTCCTCTAATCTTGCCTAATATACTCTTGCAACCAAATTTCACCACTTTCACTACTTCCAGCTCTGGCTCCTCTTACAGCTCCTATATATGCTCCGTTAATATCAGCTTTACCTCTTTACATTTTCATTACCATTTTCAAAACTGGCTCGAGACCCCGCTCCCCATCTATTGTTTTCGCCAACTGCCCCGATTCAGGCACCTACTCCGCTCCAGCTCCTGGTCTGCTACAACATGGTTCAGCCGTTGAGGTATTGTTATCTAGTATTGAACCAGTTGAGGTGTTGTTATCTAGTTCAAAATCACCGTTAGAAGGTTCATTTTTCTCAACTTTCTGGCATTCTGCTATATTTTCTACTAGGATTACTGATATCAAAACTATTAGAACAACATAATTTTTATTTTGTAAAACCAAGGTAAGGGAGAAATATGATTGCTTTTCTTGTGAGCTTAGTGGGTGGCATTACTTAAGAGTGCAAAAATAGGAGAAAATATTAGTGCATGTACTTGAAGTTTCTCTATTTGCTTGCTATTTGTAAGGAATACGTAACAATCTTGGTTAATGAAAAGTTGTATAACTTTTTCTTCACTTTGAGATGGAACATTAGTGGTGGGTTAAATCATATAAATTTAACACTTCCGTTGACTAACAAAATAACAAAACTTTAAACAATTATGGATCCTAGATAAATAAAGAATGAAGATATTCTTTGGATGAAAGTATTTTGACATTTTTATCAACAATTGTTGTGAGATGAAATTATTAGATATTAGAAGCTAGATATAAATAAAAAAAAGTAAATAAGAATTATTACTTATCAAGTAAAAGTAAATATTTACAAAGTACTCTAAGAATTGCATCAGTGACAATTATAACTTAAATTTGTGTTTAATTGAATAGCCTTCACATCCTCTGAAATAATTCATTTTAACTTGTCAATATCTTAATGCTCCATGAAAATGTTATTTTGATCATTGAATTTGCATATCGACTAGTCTAGAATTTTTAATTTTATATCTTTTTGTTTTGAGTATTTTATCCCAATTATTATTATTATTATTATTATTATTATTATTATTATTATTATTATTATTATTATTATTATTATTATTATTATTA
>JAXCLQ010071858.1:0-11196 GCA_035584115.1 Cedrela odorata
CTTGTGGAGCTGAATTAAAGGTTGATTTATCTTGGAGCAAATTCATATTTAACTTGGCTTGTGCTGAATTTACATCATTAAACCTACGACTTATCACCCCTAATTCCTTCATTTTTCCATCCCCGAAACACCTATATGGTGGCGCACAATGACTGCTCACATTTCGTTTGGTTTAGCGGCCGTTTTTGCCACACCACTCATATCCAAATCTGCTGATAGTTTTTCAATTACACTTTACAACCCTTTTTATGCTTCACTCACTACCCAATGTTCCATCCCTATTTAGTCACAACAATTACTTATAAACACACTTTTATTACCTTATTTTTCAGCACCTAAACATCACTCTAACTCCACCATTTCAACTACAATTTGGTTCCTTTATATGATTTCTACTCAAAATCCATATTTCCAACATTATTACATAAAAATCTACACCAAATTCTAGTTCTTTTAACATCAATCATATTTACACACTTATGCATAAAACATTCACAACATTTACACATTTCAAACAGTTTAAAACTCATACTTTAATATTTATTAAGCACTAAACAAACATATACTACTATAGAGCTTCAAACCACACACCACATGCATTTCTTATACCACTATTATCACTTTACCTCATCTCATCATCCTCATCAAATTTCTTTTTTTCTCCACCCAATCATATGTATAACATATATTCATACATAACATCTCTAATTCAGATCTTAGCATCAAATTAAACATCAACTAACTTAAAACAATTAAATATCAATTTCAAAACCAAGAACACATACACACTTACCTAAGTATTCCACCTTTCTTTCTCTTTTCTTTCTCCTATTCTCTTTCTTCCTTCTTCTTCCTTCTATTACTCAATTCTTTCCAATTGCTTTTCATATATGCTCAATGATCATCAAATATCAGTGAATAACCACACATTCATACCATGATAATTCATAATCATCAACCATTCATCCATAACAATTTCTTGAAATGTTAAAGCCTAGCTTGTAGCCTATGTTAATGTCCTAACTTTGAAAAATCATAACTTTATTTTGGTAACTTGTTTTGAGGTAATTACAGTTGGATAAATTCCCTAGACAAGTCTAATTTAAGGAAAATAACTCATCTAAATATTAAGAATGAAATCATGAAGATAAATTCAAAATCCCGAGCCTATGCAGTAACAGGGTTCTTGCAGATTTGTCAACTTCACAAATTCATAACTATTTTTATACTTATCCGATTTAGATGCTTCAATCACCAAAATTTTCCTTTAGATGTCTATTTTCTAGGAAAAATATCATAAAAATACAAACACACCAATTGCAGTCCCAGAAAAACAAAAACGAACCCCTATTTAGTAACTTAAATCCCCTGTTTTTGCCTCCCTTTTTATTTCCTTGTTCATGCTTCAATTCCAATTTAAATATTAAATAATTAAACACAAATTAACACAAAACCGTACTAAATAAATGATATTTCAGATTTCTCATGTTTCTCAACCTAATTCCTCAACAAAATTATAAAAGCTAGTTAGAGAAATTGAAGAACTCACCTTACTTATCAAAGAACCTTGAAATCCTAAAGAGAAAATTTTGGTTTTTAATGGATGAAACAAGCTTTGAAGAGAGGAAGTAACCCACGGATGGGTATGAAGACCAAATGAAGAAATTAGGGTGTTTAAGCTTTTTAATTGTTATTTTCTTGGTCATTATCAATTTAGTCCTTCAACTTCTCAAAATATTTCAATTAAATCTTTAAATTTTCAATCTAATAAATTAAGTCCATCATTTCATAATATTTCCATTACCAAATACTTCATATGAAGGTTAAAATTTATTCCTAATTTTTTACCAATTTACCCACTATAAATCTCTAATTTCTAGTTTCGTAGAATCGTAAAAATCGCAGATGTTACAATCTACCTTACTTGTAAAAATTTTGTCCTTGAAATTTACTTACTAGTTATGTTGAACAAGGGAGGATATTGAGTTTGCATATCTTCTTCTCTTTCCCATGTAGCTTCCTCATTTGATTGATTCCTCCATAGAACTTTTACAAGTGGAATGGTCTTAGTCCTCAAAACTTTATCCCTTTTGTCTAAAATTTCCACTAGTTGCTCTTCATAAGTCAAAATTTCCTCCGTAGACATGAGCAAGTCCCTTAAAATATGGGATGAGTCATACACATACTTCTCAAGCATAGACAGGTGAAAGACATTATGAATCCGAGACAGCTCATCTGGTAAATCTAGTCTGTATGCAACAAGGCCAATCTTTTCAATGATATGATATGGCCTTATATATCGAGAACTCAATTTGCCTCGCTTGCCAAACCATATTACTCCCTTATGGTAAAATCATCAATGTTTTTTTTGCTTTTTAGGACTTATGCAATAATGGTATCATTTTTTTTAAATCATCAAAAATATATCATAAAATCATTATATAAATTTATTCATAAAAGATGGCATGTGTCCAGGGTTATGTCCCCACATCAACCTATATCCTTATACTGTAAGTTCTATTGAGATGTTCTTCCTCAATTTTGGCTTCTTGATTACCTCATTCGAATTTATATTTTCATCACTCCCCTGACTTGAACATAGGGAATTCTTTCCATATATGCCTTGTTTTCATGTGATTCTGACATTTCAATCTCTAGAGTACCTTATCCACAATTTCTTTTGTAACAAGAACAACAATTTTATTTTTCTTGCTACTCACAATTTCTATTTCCAAAGTCCTTTTAACAAAATCTAAGTCAGCCATGTTAAATTCTTCTTTCAGAATTACTTGTGATTTATCTACTTCACTTTGTTATGGATTTGCAATTATACTGTCAGCAATATAACAACAATTAAACAACTTCATTTCCAAACTCTTCATCCAACATTATCACTATAACAACAATAATTCCTACTTAGTTACTGAACCATTTCTTACTCTTAGAATACATCCTCTCGTGATTATTTCCTTGGAAATATCCTTTTTATGAGCTTGGAAAACCCTTAATATATATATATATATATATATATTTCGAAGGAATTGAAATCACTATAACCAATAAAATTTTTTATCAAGTAATTAACCATCATTATTTCTTAATTCTTAATGCTTTAATACTGCTATACATGTTACTTAGAATTTAACTCGAAACCTTCAAGCTCTTTCTCCTATTATAATTCTATTCATTCCCTTAGCTACTTCCTTTTCGTTGTAGAGTATACATTACTGTTCTATGCCTTGAAATTCCATCTTTCTTACATAAACCATCAAACCTTTCATTATAATTCAAGTCTAGTACTTATTTTATTTCTTTTGATCTTTATTCCTGTTTATTTATTTATTTTTTCATTTTTTTTTATCATGGTTACCCAAGCTTTTAGTCTCACCAAATATTTAGGCCTTACTTTCCAAAGGGATTGAAATTATTTTCAATATTACTTCAATATTCGATTTAGAACGTGACATTAGTTTCATTTTTTATTGTAATAGACATTTATGACATTCAGGAATTTTTACAATTTAATTTTTTCAAGGAAAGTAGCTAAAGGTCATAAAACTTACTTCCTATGAACATATGCATTTTAATATGATATGTACCTACTTACCTATTTGCATATTGTGAGGGAATGATATTATATATATATATATATATAATTTTTACACAAGAGCAAGTACATGAAATAATAGTCATTCAAAATGATCAACCTGAAACACAAGTTAAATATTTTATTACTGCTTTTACATATCTTTTGTTTCCGATATTTAAACTTACACTTTCCTTGAAAAATCATCTAGGTTAGAGAGAAAACGATTTACATTGCTAAATAAGGAAATCTGTGCAAATCTCCACAAGTCAATATAATCCTATATACCTTTTATTTTGAAATGACTCTAATAAATCTAACTTTGCATGAAAAGTTACCATTCTAACATGAATCTAGGAGCTTAAGCTTTTTGTCACCAAGAAATTCTTGTTTGTTTAATTTTCTAAGCCCTCTTTCACTTATATTTACTAATATTGGGTGTCATAATTTGATATTGTCGCTATTTGCTTCTCTTGAAACAATAACATCTTCTTTCATTGTTGAACTAACTAAAACAGACATATCCTTAATATATATATATATATATATATATTTAATAATTCAATACTCTAAGTTCACTTTTCTTCCTTGTGGTAAAATTTTCTATTCTCTTGAGTATCCTTCCAAAATTTATAGAAGGAAAATATCATTATTACTTAATGATACTACCTAAACAAAACCTCAAAAACCAAAGTGTATACAATCCAATACATGCTTAGTTGTATACATATTTTCCAATACTAAATTAATTCCCAAAATATTATCTTATAATTCAATACCTACAATTCTGGAGAAAACTTTTCTTTGGCACTCTCTTGCCTTCTATTGTCATTTTCCTACTTAATGGCTTACCTTAGATGTCACATTATCATCCTATACTTCTTTTCATATTTTACAACATTTTCATACCTCATTATCACGAACAACTTTTCTCTATCACCCTTCACCAGTCCTTGTAGCAGTGTAACTAACTTCTGATCTAACATCCTATCTTGCAGTACATCATCATTTCTGAGTCTATATTGAGATAACTTTATATTCTAATGAAATATCCATGAAACCCAAGTAGTAAATGTGTAAACACTCCCAATCTCTTCACACAAACTTGGCCTACCAAAAATTGAAACTAGTTCGATTTTTTGCCGAGATTCAAATGTACTTCAACAACATATTACCTCAATTTAACCAAAAAATTCAGAATGATCTAATATGTAGACAAGACTGAATAATTTCATAGTTCATTCCTATACTATACAGAATGAGACACCAGACGAGTAACAAGGATACCAGAGAGGTAGCCCCTTGTATACTAGTATTCTGGACAAACTGCATACACAAGACACTAACACCCTTTCACTGCAATCACTACTGACCTCTAAACCATGCTCTGATACCAACTTTGTAACACCCCATACCCGGAGATGCTACCGGCAGGTAACGACTCCACTGTCACCCTAAGCCTCATCCTCTCTACATGTATGAATGTATACATTTGGTTTTTAATTCAACAAATATTGTTAAATTATAAATTCATAAATCACTTAATGCAGTAAATCAGGTAATGATATACAAAAACTTTTCAACGTATTACAAAAATTCATACAATGAAATAAATGCTGCAAATGATATATATATATTTTTTCAATATTCTAAAACCTGAACCATACATGACTCTTGGATGCATGACGGACTCATGTACCCTAATGACTGTAGTACACACTCCTTATCCTTTATTTGTGTCTCATCTATACTGAATCATTTCTCTTTCTTTCTAACAACCTAACAATCCTACAACACTATAATCAATAAAATTTCTTCTACACCTAACGACCAGTATACGGCTTTTTTCTTCCTTCATAAATATTATTCTCTGGAAAATAAAAATTATACAATGAAAAGTGAGATAAAATCTCAGTAAGTAAACTATGCAAGTTTTTCATATGTCGATGTGATACAGAACATAAATACTCAAATAAATCAATACATTTTCAAACCTTTCATATTTCATTCCTTTTCAAAGCAATCATATTTGCATAAATGGATCAATGAATTTTTAAACTATCAATTAATATAGGAATTCGTTCATATTTCAAACATGTACAGAATGGCTCAGTCAGTTAGTGTCATCTGCACCCACAGTGACCCGGATTCAAATCGTGATCACTTGTTCCACTTAAAACGAACAATTTCATATCAGTTATAACAGAAACGTACATTACACATTAAACATAAACGCGCAGTGTGTGTTAAACAAAATTTTAAATAGCTCACAAGTCCCACTTTGACACAAGACCCAACCAAGTAAGAATAAAAATTAACTAACGACTAGAGCCATAAAATTATTTTCATTTAAAAACATTCACAAATTGACATCATTTTTAACAATCATTTTCTGATTTTGATATCAGCTTATAAAACATTCAAAATCTACAACTTTCATATTATTTTGAAACAGATACTCAAATATCATATTATTTCTAAAGCAGTAAAAATACATGCACGATTTACTTACCATAACGAGTGGGTAATCACCATTAATGATCATTCCACCTAACTTGATCTCTCCCCCAGATTCTAGTAGCCGGTTATGATTTATTCTATCTGATTCAAGGTACTAATGTCGACTGTTCTGGTGGTTAACCTACAATTAAACAATTTTTCTTTAAGATTTAATATAACATATTTATCTAATAAATAAATATACATATTATACATGGATTTACCACCTAATAAAACCTCAATGTGGTTTTAATTGTCTATTATATTCACATCTAAATGTTTACCTAAGTCACTATCTAACTTTGTTCTAAAACCCATTGTATTCAACATTTTACATTCTACGCTTTTGACAAATGCATGCCATTCAAAATCGACAATGTGTTTTGACCTAAATTTGATCTCTCTCCCGGATTCTCGTAACCGGTTATAATTTATTTTATTCGATTCAAGGTATTAACGTCGACTGTTCTGGTGGTTAACTTACAATTAAACGATACCTCTTTAAGATTTAATATAATATGTTTATCTAATAAATAAATATACATATTATACTTGGATTTTCTGCCTAATAAAACCTCAATGTGATTTTAGTTGTCTATTATATTCACATCTAAATGTTTATTCAAGTCACTATCTAACTTTGTTCTAAAACCCATTTTATTCAACATTTTACATTCTGCTCTTCCGACAAATGCATACTATTCAAAATCGGCAATGTTTTTTGACTTCAATTTTTGGCAACACACCCTATTATGAGTCTAATTTCCACTGCACTTTGCAGATTTTGATTTCAACTCCGATTAACCAAATTACACCAAGTTTTCGACACGGGATGTACTAAAACAGGGTACGTCATCTACAGGGCTATCATTTTAAAAAATTTACTACAATCTCATTTCTTTTCAAATTGAGCTAAATTTTGGATATGTTGTGCTCCTAGATGTCTAGTTTTCATTAAAATTTACGGTGCCTCAATTCGATATTAGAAACTCTCCCAAATTTCATTTTTTTTAGGCCTGCTCTGAATTCCAAGCAACCATCATGTCCTGTTTTGGCCATACGTTTTTAACACTTTCTAGCCATTAAACCAACGACCTATCACCCCCTTGTTCCTTCATTTTTCCGTCCTAGAAACACCCATATGGGGTTGCACAATGACCGCTCACATTTCATTTGGTTTAGCAGCCGTTTTTGCTACACCACTCATATCCCAATCTACCAACAGTTTTTCAATTACACTTTTACAACCCTTTTTATGCTTCACTCACTACTCAATGTTCCATCCCCATTTAGTTATAACAATTATCTATAAACACATTTTTATTACCTTATTTTCCAGCACCTAAACATCACTCTAGCTCTACCATTTCAACTACAATTTGGTTCCTTTATATGATATCTACTCAAAATTCATATTTCCAACATTATTACACAAAAATCTACACCAAATTTTACTTCTTTTGACATCAATCATGCTCACATACCTATGCATAAAACATTTACAACATTTACACATTTCAAACAGTTTAAAACTTATGCTTTAATATTTATTAAGCACTAACAAACATATACTACCATAGAACTTCAAACCACACACCACATGCATTTCTTATACCACCATTATCACTTTAGCTCATCTCATCATCCTCATCAAATTTCTTTTTTTCTCCACCCAATCACATGTATAACACATATTCATACATAACATCTCTAATTTAGATTTTAACATCAAGTTAAACATCAACTAACTTAAAACAATTAAATATCAATTTCAAAACCAAGAACACATACACACTTACCTAAGTATTCCACCTTTATCTCTCTTTCTCCTTTCTTTCTCCTATTCTCTTTCTTCCTTCTATTACTCAATTCTTTCCAATTGCTTTTCATATATGCTCAATGATCATCAAATATTAATGAATAACCACACATTTATAGGCCATGATAATTCATAATCACCAACCATTCATCCACAATAATTTCTTGAAATGTTAAAGCCTAGCTTGTAGCCTATGCTACTGTCCCAACTTTAAAAAATCATAACTTTATTTTGGTACCTTGTTTTGAGGTAGTTCCAGTTTGATAAATTCCCTAGACAAGTCTAATTTAAGGAAAAAATAACTTATTTAAACATTAAGAACGAAATCATGAAGATATATTCAAAATCCCGAGCCTATGTAATAACAGGGTTCTTGCAGATCTGTCAACTTCACAAATTCATAACTATTTTTATACTTATCAGATTTAGATGATTCAACCATCAAAATTTTTGTTTAGATGTCTATTTTCTAGGAACAATATCATTAAAATACAAACACACCAATCTCAGCCCAAAAAAATAAAACCGAACCCTTGTTCAGTAACTTAAATCCCCTGTTTTTCCCTCTCTTTTTATTTCCTTGTTCATCTTTAATTCCCATTTAAATCTTAACTAATTAAACACAAATCAACACAAAATCATACTAAATAAATGGTATTTCAGATTCCCCATGCTTCTCATCTAATTCCTCAACAAAATTATAAAAGCTAGTTAGAGAAATTGAAGAACTCACCTTACTTATCAAAGAACCTTGAAATCCTAAAGAGAAAAATTTTGGTTATTCAATGGATGAAAGCAAGCTTTGAAGAGAGGAAGTAACCCATGGGTGGGAAGGAAGACCAAATGAACAAATTAGGGTGTTTAAGCTTTTTATGGATATTTTCTTGGTCATTATCAATTTAGTCCTTCAACTTCTCAAAATATTCCAATTAAATCATTAAATTTTCAATCTAATCAATTTATTCCATCATTTGATAATATTTCCATTACCAAACACATCATATGAAAGTTAAGATTTATTTCTAATATTTTTACCAATTTACCCATTATAAATCTCTAATTTCTAGTTTCGTAGAACTGTAAAAATCACAGATGTTACAATTTTGGTTTCTCAAGAGTTGAAAGATTTGTTCACTAAGTTCATTCATATATTCTTCAAGTTTCATAGTTGCTAATTCCCATAGTGTGCGTGGAGTGAATAATCTACTCATGGTTTTTAAGTGTGATGATTCGGCAGTAGGGTGTTTTTGATCAAAATAAGAACTCCAGCCAAGATTAGAAGAATTCAGCAATGGAAAATGAGAATAGGGTAAAAAAAAATTACTCACTCTTGACAACCTATGCTCTGATACCACTTGATGTGTATTGCGAAAGTTTAGAGTGAGTTTAGGTGCTTGAAATTCGTAATTGTACAAAAGAGTGAAATTCTAAACTCTATAAACTCTTCAAATGATGCTAGAACAATGAAATTTTAAAATTAGAGCCAAGTACCAAGATTTAAAGGCAACGCCACTAGCCTAGGAAATTTCACCACCAAATTTAGCTAGAATTTGGATAAAGGAAAATAAAACTTTAGATTAACACACCAAAAGATTAATAATTTCGTTCAGCTTAAAAAACTCAAAATGGATAAAGAAGCCTTTTATAGGTATTACAATATTGTTTAAACATGAAAGAAATTAATAGTTTGCATGGAAACTACAAGCATTAAATATAATTAATAGCTACAAGACTCTAGGTTTACGCTTTCAAGATAAGTCTTATTTCCAACCAAAAGCTTATAAATTTTGCTCCATAAATTCTATTCTTCCTTTCCCAAAGAATCACATAAAGGCTATTCCATGACTTTGACTTCAAATAATCAAATTAAGGCTAAATGAAGTGCATGGACCAAGAAAATCATGGGTTGGATGAATTTGAGCTTATTTTTTTTCTCATTTTGGAACAATTTACCTTCTGAGGCTGAATTAAAGCTTGATTTATTTTGGAACAAATTCATAGTTGAATTGTCCTATGCTGAATTTGCATCAAAATTAGCAAACAACTTCTAATTCAGTATTTTTATGAATGATTAATGTTAATGGAAACGAGCATGATTGATGCCACAAGCGAAGGAGCATCAGTGGATAAGACACCAATGGCAAGAAGGGCATTGATCTCTAATATGGCCACTAATTCTCAACAATTTAGCAATGATCATATCTACCACCACGGTTACATCAAACATTGAGCAACAAATTGCCAATCTTACTTCACTCGTTCAAAACATGGCAATGGCTAACATTTAACAATTAAAGATGTGTGGAGTTTGCTCTATGATTGGTCATCTAACCGACATGTGTCCATCTTTACAAATGGGACATCTACAGCAAGCCAATGCTCTATGAGGGTTTCAAAGGCAGCAGTTGTTACCAAGGCAAAATTATGATCCATTCTCCAACACTTACAATGTTGGATAGAGCAATCATCCTAATTTCAGTTATGCAAAACATCCTCGACAATTTGTCGTAAAAACCAATTTCAATCGTCCTCTAGGTTTTAATCATCCTTCGGGTTTCAATCAACCTTGATCACATCCTGCATCTCAAAGCCAACGTACATCTCTTGAGAATATTCTTAAATATTTGGCCACTAAAACTTTGCAATTTCAACAAGAAACAAAAGCTACTATCAAGAATTTGGAGATGCAAGTGAGTAAATTAGCGAGTACAATGGGAAAATTAAAAAACACAAGGGTCTAGAAAACTCCCATCCGAACCCATTGTGAACACTAGAAAAAATGCAAATGCCGTGACCTTGAGGAGTGGAAAACAACTTGTAGAACCACCAAAAACAGCAAAAGAACATGAAGAGGAGACAAAACAGAATTCGGATCATGTTCTTAAGCAAGACAATGTCATCACATCGATGAAGAGCACATTAATAATGTAGGTAAGTCCTAAAGTTGCAATCTAACCTTTTATTTCATCTCCACCTTTCCCTAGTAGGTTTGCGAAGATTAAGAAGGAAGAATTACAAAAAGAGAAGTTGGGTACCTTCTGGAAGTTTCAAGTGAATATACCTCTAATAAAATCCAAAATGGTCCACAAATTGATCAAGTTGTTTATGTGATAACCGCAATTTCTTTTGTAGGACTCGTAGCTAGGATTGTAAATATACTTGTTAAAGTATCAAGTCTACTTGCGGGGCTTGATTCTTCGTTTTCTCAATTAATCAATCCATCACATTCTCAGAATGAGCACCATGCCTACATTCAATGATATTTGCATGATGATTCAAAAGGAAGAAAGTT
>JAXCLQ010071860.1:0-11192 GCA_035584115.1 Cedrela odorata
ATTACTAAATTAAGCCCAAAACATATATATATATATATACATATATTATTAGCCCACTTAGATTTTATTTTAATTCATAATTTAAAATCCCAAAAATAGCCTTGTTAACCATAAAATTCTCATTTCATGTCTGCTACATTTCCAAACTTACAAAACTAGACTCTTACATCTACAAAGGAAATTACAGGTGTTACAGATTTGGCCAGTAATACCCTTGCCTTAATATTTTGTGGGTTATAGCTTGGGCTCTCCCATGTCCGCCACATATTTCTCGATGGATTTCTTCTAGAATTCGAGTTGCTTCCTCAAGTCTCAGGCATTTCAGGTAAGGAATACTGTATCTCCATTTATATAGCTCTCTATCAATGACGGTATATATTGCCGACCTATTTTTGACCTTCTTACCTACTCTTTATCTTCCAGAAGCTTTCTGTATAAAATGTAAAACCTTATCTCATTTATCTAGTAATGATGTAGATCTAATTGAGATACATAATGTGGGTGGTTTTTATCTTATATGCTTTTTGTTCCAACACTTCTATAGAGACCGAGGCGGGAATGCTTTCTTTAAAAGTAGAGGCCAGTTTTGCTAGTATGTCTGCCTTTAAGTTTTCAGCTCTCGGAATCTGTTTGATTCTGACAATCTTTAATACACTCAGCAATTGCCTGACCTTCTCCAAGTATACCTGCATATTACTCTCTCGAGCTTGGAACTATCTTTCTAGTTGGCTGGCCACTAGATGCAATCATAGTGGATGCCGAGACTTGTGATTCCTAGGGTCAGAGCTAACTTGACCCTTGTAATCAATGCTTCGTACTCCACCTCGTTATTAATGACTTTAAAATTAAACTTTAAAATATACATTACCTTAATCACTTCGGCTTACGAGGACCACACTAGCTCCTACTCCTTAAGCATTTGAGGCTCTATCAGGGAAGAGGCTTCAGATCGCTTCTTTTTCGTTTGAAGTGATCGGATCTCTTTGGTTAAAAGGCCATTCTATGATCTGATAAACGAGATAGTGTTTAGACACTGATCTTTCAACGATGAAATCTGCCAAAACCTAACCCTTAATCGCTTTTCTAGGCTTGTAGATGATGTCGGACTCGCTAAGTTCAACAAACCATTTGATCAATCGACCCGAGAGGTCTGATCGATGTGAGATCTGTCTTAGCGGCTAGTTCATTAGCATTATGACCTAATGAGCTTGGAAATAGGGTCTAAGTTTTCAGGTTGCCACCACCAATGCTAATGCTAGCTTTTCTAGTGATGAGTATCTTGTCTCAATATTTAATAATACCTTACTGGTGTAGTAGAAGGGACGGTGAATCTTCTCGAAAGACTAAGCTTACTGCACGGTTACTCATCGCAAGATACAAGTATAGTATGTCTTCGATCTTGGGTCTCGTCAAGTGGGGTGGGGATGCAAGATATTGCTTTAATTCCTAAAAGTTGCGATTACATTTCTCCGTTCATTCGATCATCTTCCCCTTTTTCATTATCTAAAAAAAAGGAAGTATCTGTTGGTAGCTTTGGATAGGAACCTACTTAAGGCTGCTAATCGCCCAGTCAAACTTTGAAGCTCTTTAAGATTTGATAGGGACTTCAAATCTAATGTGGCCTTAATCTTTTATGGTTTAGCTTTGATGGTTCATTTGCTGACCATATACCCAAGGAACTTCCCAACCTGAACTCTAAATACACATTTCTCTGGATTTAACTTTATTTTATACCTGCTTAAGTAGGAAAAAGTTTCTTCTAAATGCTTGGGGTGGTCTCGAGCCTTCTAAGACTTGGTAATCATGTCTTCCACATATACCTCCACGGTCTCACCTATCAATGGTTTGAAGACCCGATTGACTAGCCTTTGGAAGATAGCTCTAGTTTTTCAACCCGAAAGGCATTACTATATAATAGTATAATCCTTAGTCGGTAATAAATGTCATCTTCTCCTAGTTCGATTCATGCATTCTAATTTGATTATATCCCAAGAATGCATCCATAAAGCTTAATAGTTTATGACCAGCTATTGAGTCTACTAATTAATCGATCTGAGGGAGGGGAAAACTATTCTTAGGACAGGCTTTATTTAGATCCGTGAAGTCTACACACATTCTTCATTTCCTGTTAGCCTTCTTGACCATTACTACATTCGATACCTACTCTGGGTAGTGCACTTCTTTGATGAATTTTGCTTTCATCAACTTATCAACATCTGTGTGGATTGCTTCTTTTCTTTTTACGTTGAGTAGTCTCCTTTTTCACTTCACTGGTTTATGTTATGGATTGATGGCGAGTTGATGGGAGATTACTCATGGGTCGATACCTAGCATGTCTTCATGAGACTATGCAAATACATCCATGTGTTTCCTTAAGATGTCCTTGAGTTTGGAATTCAGCTCTCTTGGAAGTTGGGGACAAATTTTAACTATTCTCTAAGGTAACTCCTAATTCAAAATGACAGACTCAAGCTCTCCCACTGGTTCTAAGGTCGACGTTTTGTCATCATGCTTAAGTCTCCTCGCAATTAGCTTATCTCGGGAGTTAACCTCATTGGCTTCTAGGACATCCCTCCATGAGTGCTTCAATAGGCAGTATGAGCTCTTAGAAGAGATTGTGAAGCATGATCGATCTTCTTTTTGGTTACCTGTGACAATTTTGATTCCTTTCCCTACTTGAAATTTCAATTTCAGATAGTGTATGCTTTCTACTACCTTCGTAGTTCAGAGAAATGGTCTCCCGAGAATCATGGTGTAGAGCATTTTGAGGTCGACCACTTGTAACTCCACCACTGTAGTCTTTTGGTAAGGTCTTTCTCCTATGGTAATGGGTAGTTGCACTATTCCTAAGGGATGAACGCATGCTTCTCCAAAACCATGGAGGGTGGTTCAGCAGGTCTTAGTCTTAGATCTTTAATCCTCAGAGAATCCAAAATTTCCTTGAAGATAATATCGGCCGAACTCTTTATGTCCACCAAAATTCGACTAACCTAAGACGTTCTAACCGTCAAGGTTACCATTAACACGTCATTATACGTGTTATGCACTCCCACTTCGTCCTCATCCATGAGCATAATAGGTACGGAAGCGAGTCTTTGTTTCTCCTTGGCTCGAATGTTCATGATATAAAACAACACTTAAACTCACCTGAGTCGAGCTAAACTGTTTCGACAATTGACTTTTTCCAAGTAAAAATGGACTAATTCATTCTACACTAAACATAATTACAACAAAAGAAACACAAAAGATTCTTAATTTCAACACTAACAAAAATCAAATCACAAAATAAAAGATTTGCAAAATCAGAGAGAGTAATTAAGTTTTCTACCTTTCGCTACTTTATTCCTTTTTCATTCTCGAGGGAGAAATTTTTCCAAATGACCTATACTCATTGCCCCTTCCTCCTTTCCCTTAATATCTTCACCCAACACCTATCCATGTCATAGGTGTTATAATACTTCATCTTCCAATGCAAATGTTTCACTACTAATTTATAACCATTAACACACTTTCATACACATGCATTCTTAGGAGGGCTTTCTTTTTCACTTCTTAAGTCGCCCTTGGATCTATATTGATATGGGAATAACGGAGAATAGTTCTGGCTAGTTTTGCTCTCTTTTTAGTAATATACAAATTTCCAAGTCCTCTACGAAAGCTCCACCAATCATACCATTTTCATTTTTATTTACACTAATCCATTGATTATACTTTATCCTTACCATAACTACAAACCAAAACCAAATAAAATACATTCCCTAAAATTATCACAAATATACTGAAGTTAGAACTACTCTAATTAAAAAAATTTTGCTTAGCATTATTTATTTATTTTTATTTTTTAATTAATCCAAAGTTTACAGAATCCTAACTTGAGTTTTGATTTGCAATGTATTGACATTTTTTAAGCACTGATATCAATCTATTCATCAAAATTTGGTTTTGAAATTTTCATTAATACTAAGTATCGATACATTTGCCTTCATGTGTTAATCCCTTCTCCTTAAAATATTGATATGGGCGAGTTCGTAAATAATTTTGAACTCTCTAACTTACAAAGTGTCGATCATTTCTTTACATGTATCGATACTTTCTTTACATGCATCAATATTGTATTCACACGTATAAATATTTTCTTCTCTGTTCCTCATTGACATAATTATATTTTCTCATCAATTTTCTGAATTTCAAACCTTGGTTTACCTATTAATCCGAATGCTTATATACTCAAAATTTTCAGTCATTCCTAATATCTAAGAACCTTAAATCATTATCTCATTATTTAGAGTCTATAGAACCTCAAACCTTAGCTCTGATACCACTCTTGTAATACCTTAATTTCATACTTAATCAATCATGATTACATAATACATATACTTTACACATATGGTCATTTGCTTCAACAATCCAAATGTCCACTCAATATTACAACACTATCCGTACATAATTTTCATACATAAAAACCTGACCTTAATATTCCAAAATTCATGCACAATACTACATCAGTATTACATGATTCTTAAATGTCTACAATTTCTAAATTCTTTACACTAAAAAAATTAGCTATATAACTAGTTCTCAATCGTATAATTATCTTATTAATTACACATATAACCAATATATTCATCTATGCTTAACTAACCTTACACGCATCATTTGTCACTTCTATGTACAATTCTCTAAAAAACAAATTTTTTAAAATAAACAGTGAGATATAATCTCAGTAAGTAAACTATGCAAGTTTGCACATATCGATGTTGTACAAAATATAAATACTCAAATAGATTAATACGTTTTCAAACTTTTCAATTACACAGAAATGAATTCATAGTACAAATATTTTCAGAATGGCTCAATCAATTAGTGTCACCTACACCTATGGTGACTTGGATTCAGAACGTGATCACGTATTCTACTTAAAGAAGATAATCTTTCTATTTTAAACATAACAAAAATGTGCATAACACGTTAAATAGAATTTTGAATAACTCACAAGTTCCGCATTTAACATGAGACTCGACCAAATCAGAATAAACATTAACTAATGACTAAAGTCATAAAATCATTTTCATTAATAAATATTCGAACATCAACATCATTTTCAATAATCATTTCATAAATTTGATATCAGCATATAAAACATTCAAAATTCTCAATTTTCATATTATTTTCAAATACATGCTCAGATATCATATTATTTCAAAAGCAGTAAAATGCATGCACGATTTACTTACTACAATGGGAGGGTAACCACTCCCACTAACGATCCTCCCGTCAAACTTGATTCTTCTCCTGGATTCTCATAGCCTAATATGACATATATATATAAATCATGTCTTCTACTATTCAACTAATTAATATAAATGTTGTAAATGCAATATTCATGGAATTAGTGTCTAAAATTCCTTAGTTTTATTCATATCACTAAGTTTAACTAACTAAAGTTATTTATCCGATTTTCAACAATGAATTTTCGTGGCTAATTTATTCTAATTTTCATTTTCAACTATCCTAAATTTACACATTTTTGCCTAAACAAACAAAAATAGTTTTGATTTAAAAACTATAATAAAATACTATTTATTCTGGGATTACTATAGCAAATACTTTATACTGAAGTGCTGTATGAAATTACTGATCATATTGGATACTATAGCTATAGTATTGTTCATATTATGGGTACTGTACAGATTAAATACATTGTATAAATAGTTACTGTATAGATCGAAATTACTGTAGCACATTCGAAAATGCTTAGCACCTTCAAAAACACTGTTCACCTAGAGAAAAACAATATAATTTCTTTCGGTCAACACTTAAATTAATGCCAAATTAACCCAATACTATATTTTCTACTCCAATTCAATACAATCTAACATTTTGTATGTATAATTAAGTGAAATTTTCTCAGATAAATAGTAACTATAATATCAATTGATGCTTAAAAATAAAAATTCAAACTTCTAATACATTATAAAGCTTACTGGTAACTAGAATTTGAAATAAAATCTGCTGAACTTGAAGTAATTCGGCCAAAAGTTTGTGAAAGGGGAGAAGATGGGTTTTACTAGAAATAATAAAATGAGCTCTGGATTGCATACGGGTTGGGGGAGAAGAAGAGCCAAATTGTTTTATTTTTTAAGGTAAAATTTTAATTAAACCTCTATTTTGTTTTAAAATTGTACAAATAACTTAAAACTTTAAAAAAATTTCATTTTAATCCCTTTAAAAATTCTAAAACCACCTTTAATATTTTAGAATCTTTACAATTAAGTCAAAATTAATCCAAATACTATTTCCTTCATCCAAATCCCCTTATAACTCAACTTTATGAAATTAATTTTATGCCTAAATAAATTTTTAGAATTCAAGTAAAAATTCTAATTATATAAAATTTTAATTAAACAAATAATATCAAATTATTCAATTAAATTTTTTAAATATTGCACATGCTACAGTTACAAAATTTTAAAATTACAAGCATTACACTACTTATGTGTTTTAAACTTAATAGTGAGTCACCTAAGTTTAGTAGTAGAAGTACCATTAAACTTCACTTTCAAGGCATTCCATAATCCTTGAGCTGATTGGTACACCTCAAACTCACACATAAGATCATTACTTGTATTACTCAGCAACGTGATGTGAATTTTCTTTTTCTTAACATAAGCTTAATAAGTCTCTTGATCCCTCTTATGTTGACCAGTGTTACCTTATGGTAGCTCAACTATAGTGTTACTTAAACCTAAAGAGCCTCTTACTCTTCCATGACATGTTGAATCCTTTGGTGCCAAATTTAATAATTTGCTTCACAATTTAGTTTTTAACCATTGTTCAACTTGGCTATAATATTTTTCTTTATGAGAAAGTTAATTCTTCATAAAGGAAAAAAAAAAAGAAAGACATTATCATATATGTCATATACACACATTTATTTTACAATAACAATAAACTCAAACATATAATAAAAGAAATAGAAGGAATATATTCAAAAGGCCATCTAGGTTTCCAATCATCGTCCATTTCCAAATATTAATTTTACTATACTATTGGTTATTTGCACAAAATAATTTTTTTCAGTTCTAATTATGAATTTGTTGTGAAAATTTTCTAATAAATCAGAACTCTCACTATTTTAATATGACATAAAGTATGCATAAATAAAGTAGTGATGTTATACATATAAACAAGGAAGACAACAACTATTTCATTCATAATATAAAATAACAAAAGAAATATATAAGAAAAAATAATAAAATATGACTAATGCTCAATCTATTTTGAAATAAGGAATAATGATTATGATTCTCTCTTCCTTTTCATAATTAACTTCATCATAACTATAACACCCGTAATTTTAAAAATTTGTAACTGTAGCATCTATAGTATTTACAAAATTTAATCGAATAATTTGATGTTATTTGAATAATTAAATTTTCATATAGCTTAGAATTTTTTTGATAAATAATATAATTTTGGACTTAGAATGGTATTATTTATTTAGGTCCAAATCTATATTCGTAAAATTGGGATATAATTAGATTTTTTTGAGATTAAGGATGAATTAATTTTATTGGGACTAAAATGAAAGTTTTTTTTTTTAAAAGTTTTAGAATATTTTTATAATTTTAAAAAGAACAGGGGCTAATTGATATTTTACACACCAAAATAAAACAAATTTGGCCATCTTTTTCTCCATTCCAATAGGCATTCGTTCCATTATTTTTTTTTTACAAAAATAGAACCTTGCTCTCTCCTTATCTCTTAAATTTTGGTCAATTTACTTCGAATTCGAGCAATTTTCTTTCAAATTCTAGTTACCGATAAGCTTTATAACACATTAGAAGCTTGAATTTTGATTTTAAGCATGAATTGAAATTAAAGATCATTATTTATTCGAGAAAATTTTACTTAATTTTACATAGAAAATGTTAGATTGTATTGAATTAGAATAGGAAATATAGTATTGAGTCGATTTGTCATTAATTTAAGTGTTGATCTGAAGAAATTAGGATGTTTTGCTCTTGTATAAATAATGTTTTTGAAGGTGCTACTGTATTTTTGAATGTACTACAGTAACTTTCGACCTGTACAGTAACTGTTTGTACAGTATCTTTAATCTATACAGTAACTGTTTGTATAATAAATATGATATAAGCAGTATTTAGCTATAGTACTCTGCCATTAAAAGTTTTTGCTATAGTAAATCCATGCGTGAACAGTATTTTTACTACAATATTTAGATCAAAGTCGTATTTGTTTGCTTACATGAAAATATATAAATTTGGGATAGTCAGAAATGAGATTTATAATAAATTATTAATGAAAATTCATTATTGAAAATCGGATAAATGATCTCAGTTAGTTAAACTTAGTAATATATATAAAACTAAAGAATTTTAGACACTAATTCTACGAATATCGCATTTAAAATATTTATATTGATTAATTGAATAGTAAAAAACATGATTTATATATTTGCGGTATTAGGCTATGAGAATTCGAGAGAAGAATTAAGTTTGTCAAGAGGATCGTTAGTGGGACTGATTACCCTCCCATTGTAGTAAGTAAATCGTGCATGTATTTTTACTACTTTTGAAATAATATGATATTTGAACATATGTTTGAAAATAATATGAAAATTGTGGATTTTGAATGTTTTATATGCTGATATGAAATTTATGAAATGACTATTGAAAATAATGTTGATGTGTGAATGTTTATGAATGAAAATGATTTTATGGCTCTTGTCGTTAATTAAATGTTTATTTTGACTTGGCCGAATCTCGTGTCAAAATGGGACTTGCGAGCTATTCAGAATTTTATTTTACGTGTAATGTGTGTTTTTATTTAACATACAATGCACTTTTCTATTATAATTTGTATGAAAATGTCCGCTTTAAATGGAACACGTGATACAGTATTTAAATAAAAATCGTATTTGTTTACTTAGGTGAAAATATATAAATTTAGGGCAGTCGGAAACATGAATTAACATAAATTAGTAATAGAAATCGTTGTTGAAAATCAGATAAAGGACTTAGTTAAATTTTGTGATAAGGGTAAAACTAAAGAAATTTTGACACTAATTACACGAATATCGTATCTAAAATATTTACATTGTTTTATTGAATAGTAGAAAACATGATTTATATATTTGTGGTATTAAATTACAAGAATCCGAAAGAAAAATCAAGTTAGGTGAGGATCATTAGTGGGAGTGGTTACCTTCCCATTGTTGTAAGTAAATCGTGCATGTATTTTTAATGTTTTCGAAAATCATGCGATGTTCAATGTTATGCTAAAGATGTTGAATTTTAATGTTTTGGTATGCCGAGATTGTTTTTATGAAATGAAAATTGAAAATTATGAATTTTAATGTTTGATATGCTGATATTGCATGTATAAAATGATTGTTGAAAATGATGTCGATGTGTAAATGTTAATTAAAGAAAATGATTTTATGGCTCTAGTTGTTAGTTAATGTTTATTCTAAGTTATTCAGAATTCTGTTTAACGCGTAATCCGCATTTCTGTTTAACGTGCAATGCACATTTCTGTTTAACGTGCAATGCACGTTTTTGTTATAACTGATATAAAAATGTTCGCTTTAAGCAAAACACGTGATCACGTTCTGAATCCGGGTCACTGTGAGTGCAGGTGACACTAATTGACTGAGCCATTATGAAAATGTTTGAAATATGAATAAATTTCTGTGTTAATTGATAGTTTAAAAATTCATTGATCCGGTTGTGCAAATATGATTGCTTTGAGAAGAAAAGAAATAAGAAAGGTTTGAAAATGTATTGATCTGTTTGAACATTTACATTCTATATCATATCAACATATGAAAAACTTGCATGGTTTACTTACTGAGATTTTATCTCACTCTTTATTGTTAAAATTTTATTTTCGAGAGAATAGTATTTATAAAGGAAGAAATGAGGTGTAACAGGTGGTTAGGCGTAGAAGAAATTTTGATTATAGGTAATTAATAGAGTAATTATAAAATTTATAACTTGTTATGTAGATAACTGTATGTATGTGTAGGAAATTATGATATGATAGACATTTAAGAATTATGTAATAGTAACACTCTTTGTATGAAATGATGTAGCATTATGTTATAATGATTGATTAAATAAGTATGAGAATGGGGTGTTACATCATTAATTTGTTTGAGCGAATATGATTACTTTGAAGGAGAAATAAATATGTTATGTATCACATCGACATGTGAAAAACTTGCATAGTTTACTTACTGAGAATATATCTCACCCTTTATTGTAAAAATTTTATTTTTCAGAGAATAGTACGTAGAAGTGACAAAAAATGCGTGCAAGGTTAGTTAAGTATAGATAAAAATCTTGGTTATATGTGTAATTAACAAAGTAATTATAAATTTGAGAACTGATTATATAGATAACTCTTTGTACTTATAAAGAATTTAAAAATTATAGACATTTAAGAATTACGTAATAGTAATACTCTTTATATGAAATGATATAGTATTATGTAATAAAGATTGATTGAATAAGTATAAGAATGTAGTGTTACAAGAGTGGTATCAGAGCTAAGGTTTGAGGTCCTATAGACTCTAAGTGATCAAATAATAATTTGAGGTTCGTAGATATTAGAAATGACTGAAGTATATAGACATTCAGATTAATAAGAAAACCAAAGTTTGAAATTTAGAGAATTATTGAGAAAATATAATTATGGCAATGAGGGACAGAGAAGAAAGTATTTATATGTGTGAATACAGTATCGATGTGTATAAAGAAAGTATCGATGCATGTGAAGAAAGTATCGATAAAGCTTAGTGTATGACATGTGGTAACTTCTGTATGATAGATTCCAAGATCCAATCTAACTTGCTTGAATCCAATTAAAGCAATATAAATATCTTAATATATACATATATGTGTGTGTGTGTATCTATATATACAAAAGATATTTCAATATAGAGAGAGTATTTTATTTTATTTATACAATATAAATAAAATATAATGATTACATTGAATATTATTGTAACAACCGCATATTATAACATATTAGTATTAGATTTATTTTATAAAAATTGTATGGATCAAGATTTTTGTGGGTTATTGTTACGGGTCAGACTTATTTAATAATAAAGGCCCATAATAAGATTTTATTATTTTATTTAGTATTGGGCTTTCCTAAACCAT
>JAXCLQ010071861.1:0-11190 GCA_035584115.1 Cedrela odorata
CTCTCTCTCTCTCTCTCTCTCTCTCTCTCTGCAACACTTGGCAATCGTACGTATGGCATCTGCCAGTCTGGGAAATGGGGGAGTGGGAAGTTGTAGGTCGGTTAATGGCTTGAAGAGTTCATCGAGTTAGGTTGACTGGTTGGGGAGAGAAATGCTCGAAATGAAATTGGGGTATCAGGTGGACAATGATGGGACAGAGTATGTTGTTTATTTTTTAATGCTTATAGTCTTGCAGCTAACTTTTTCTTATCTTAAAAATATGATTGGCTTGTCTTCTTCTATCTGCTATAAAATGTAATAGTTTTGTCATCTGTTGCAGGATGGTGAGCCAGATATCATTGACGGTGTGGGTGCTGAGACGGGACATGTCATAAGAACAACTATTGGTGTTTTGACGAATTGATGTTTCTCTACACCTTCCTTCTTAGACGCAACTGCAGTGCAGTCTTCGCATTCAAATGAAACGACTATGAATTTTGAAAACAATACCACCAAGGAAAAAAGCATTGTCTAATTGGGAAATTAATTATTTGAACATTCCCTTACATAAATATTCCACTTCCTTTTTTTTCTCCCATGCACAGAGGGATTAATAATTACTGACTGGTTTATCGTGTTTCTTATTATAGTGAAAGTACTTGTGCAAAAGCGCTTTTGGAAATTCCTTTTTTCTTGACTTCACGTTACCCGTAGTGAGTTTTCAAATTTGAAGATTCTGAAATACCCTTCTCCGAATAAAACTAAAAATGTTGAAAACGTCCTTGGCGTGTAGTATTGTTTTTCAATTGTTATTTTTGTAAAATGAAAATATGTTTTTGATTTGATGTTTTCAAAGGTAATAAGAACAGAGAAAAGTTTATGAAGAATAAACAAAATATTGAATCAGCTCAAATATTTATAATCCACACAAATTAAAAGAAATCTCAAAATAACTACAATTTAAAAAATGGTGTAAAAGCATTATAAAACCCTTGATCATTTAAAATATAAATAAATATGAATTACAATGCTATCCTTCAAGTCAAGCTATCACACTTACAGGTCTAATCAATTTATTTTACAAAATATAAATGATAAAGGTTAAACTTTCAACTTAGTAAGTAATGTCATTTATAACATATGTACAAGTAATGTAATTTATAACATATAACATATTAGAGAGTGTGCACAATCATAATTGAATATCAGCCGGTTCAAATAGACAAATATATCAACCATAGTCGAAAAGACTTAGAATACTACGGACATATAATGTAAACCATGATCTTTAAATATAGGGGTAAAATTATCATTTAATGACACTCATTATTACAGATGCATGATTTAAGATTAATGGGTATAATAATGAAGCTTAGTTGAGCTTAAATTAGTTTGTGAAATGAGAGAAAGGTAAATAAAATTGACATATAAAATGATTGGTGTTAATTAAAAATTTAAACCAAGTATGAACCTGTTTTTGCTAAAAATATCGATACTATGCTTGAAAGTGCTGATACTTTACTTAAAAAGTATCAATCCCTCGAAAGTGTTGATACTTTCTTTGAAAGTGTCGATACTTTACTTAAAAGTGTCGATATTTTACTTAAAAGTATCAACATTTTGGAAGTATTGATACTTTATCCAAAAGTATCGACACTTTGTCCAAAATAAAATTTGAACATTCTATTTTCTAAAAGTATCGATTCTTCCATGAAAATGTCGACCCTTTCAATAAAAGTGTCGACATTTTAGTTAAAAATATTGATAATTTGGATCGATAGAATGCAAATTTGGACAAAAATTTGACGGGTAATCTTGAAATTTCCAAAATTTCTTAAGGACAATTCAGTTCTTTTGCTCATTTATATAAATACTTATGAGAGGGCTCAATTTTTGGGTCATTCTCCATTTCTTCACTTGCTCTTTCTCTCTCTAAAATATACTCTCTCTATCTCTCATGGCATATCATGCCCCAAACCTAGGGTCTACCCATGACAATCGTCACAGATTCTCATGTTACATCATGTACACCCGGATTGTATCAAAAGAGTCGGTAAGACTTTTTGTCAATCCATTTTATCTTGAAAATAGTTCATACACAATAGATCTCATCCATGGGATCACCATCAAAGAATTGATCTCTATGATCAATTTATCCACAACAAATATCATTTAATAAAAATAACATCATGAAAATTATTTTACTGTCGGGTTGAACAAAATATAAACATTTATATCATCTTTTAATTTATAAAAGTATTACAAGAATTCATTTACAATCATCCAGTAGGATATTCACACATGTGAGTTAAGTAAATAACCTACCTAAAGCGTTGTAGGCTCTCTATTGTTACTCCATTTTCTACGAGTACTAATGCTCTTAATCTGAAATCTGTAATTTGAGGGATGAGTATACAACTATACTCAGTGAGTAAATAAAGTACATACATATATACATACATGCATAAACATTCCAAAATTTTAATATTAGTATTTTCCATTAATATCATGCATGAAAATACATATATATATTTCATGTACAATAAATGTTTGCCAGTCAGAATTTATGTCTGCATTTACTTTTAAACAACCAAATCAGATTGGCCATACTTTCCTGATCGTTACCTTAGTTGGGTAACATTGAAACCTATCAGTGAACATTTTCATGCATAAAACTATCCGCAATGAATGTTTATAAAACTGAAAATTATTATTTTTTATAAACCATTTATTTCTTGCAAAACATGCAATTAGAAAATAATGTTCGTCTCACTGATGTTGGCTCCGAGTAGTCACTTGGTGATAAAGTGACTGTCCTCAATATATCCGTCAAGTCTATGAGATCCCTATAAAGCCACCAGGACTTTCTATAGGGTATCTACATAACCGCGCATCTGCGTACAGGCTCACAGTGAACTTGTCATAGCTTATCCTCTCTTTTACATCCCCACTATGACACTAGTAACCTGTATATACAATAAATAACTTGGCCCACTGACCTTATATCAATAACTGGCCTTAACAGCTTTATGACCAATATATATGCTCATTTAGAAATAAATTCATTTTCAAATAACAATTATAAATCACATAATTAAACCAGACATCTCTAGCCGTCCAGCATGTATATCCAACAATTTCAAACTATAGATTATTTATAATATTTACCCAATATCAATAAAATACATGAAAAACATTCATTTCAAATTTTATTTAAAACTTTCCAAACACATATTTAACATACAAATGTATATATATATATATATATATGTCACATGCATTTTATTTACATAATTATGTATGTATAAATTTACTTACTGTAAGAGGAGGGTAATCACTCCCACTAACAATCCTTCGTGCTTACTCGATCATTCTCTTGGATCATCATAACCTAATACCACACATGAGTAACTTATGAATTATATTATTCAAATAATCAATATAAATGCACTAAATGCAATTTTTCTGAAAAATGTGACTAAATTCTTTATTTTAATGCATTTCACTAAATTTAACTAATACTATTTTTTCAAATTTTCAATAATAAATTTTCGTGGTTAATTTATTCTAATTCTCATTTTCGACTACTCTAAATTTACACAGTTTTGCCTAAATAAATAAATACAGTTTTGATTTAAAAACTGTAGCAAACTATTCATGTGGATTTACTGTAGCAAAAACTATTTACGCGGAGTACTGTAGTTATATACTATTTATATCAGATTTATTGTGCAAATAGTTATTGTACAGATCAAAGTTACAGTAGTATATTTAAAAAATATTGTTCATCTGAGAGCAAAACAATTAAATTTCCTCCCACAAACATCTCAATCAATGCAATTTCAATCTAATACTACATTTTTCACTCCAATTCAACACAATTATAATATTTCTTACACAAAATCAAGTATAAATTATTCAAATAAATAGTAAATTCTAATTTCAATTTATACTTAAAAGCTAAAATTCAAATTTCTTATGTGTTAAATAACTTACCGTTAACTAAAATTTGAAGGAAATTCACTTAAATCTGAAGTGATTTGCTAACAATTAAAAGAGATAGGTGAGATGGGTTTACTAGAAAGGGAGACAATGCACAATGGAATGACTATGGTTTGAGGGAGAAAGAATGCGAAATTTGTTTTAATTTGATACATAAAATTTTAATTAGATCCATATTTTTTTAATATTATAAAAATAACCTGAAACTTTGAAAACTTTTATTTTTATCCATTTGAAAAATTTTTAAAAAACCTTTAATATTTCAGAATCTTTAAAATTAAGTTTAAAATTAATCATTTAAATTTTCTCACTTGGTTCCTCTGATTCAACTTAAAACAGTTTTATTTCCTCGAAAGTCTAACCCATGAACTTAAACTCCAAAAGAAAGAAATTGCCAAAATTATCTATTTATCTGAATAACGGGTTTTATACGGTAATCCTTAGATCTCGGCAAATTCCTCAACGTTTTCGTTCAAATTTGGCTACGAAATGATTACTTATCCTCTCTTCTATAACTTGATACTAAATTTAGGTTAGAAACCGCAAGAAATGATAATAAACAAATTTGGTTTTTGAGTGACATTTGAGGTTTTTGAGTTGAAATAGTGAATTAAGGTTTCTAAGGATTTTTACAAGGTACAGGTAAGCTTATTAACCCATTATAAGTTCAATTTTGAGAATTTGAGCATATTGGAATTCTACGGTTTACTATTCACATAAAAATTTACGTTAATTATTACATAGGAAATATAAAATTGTGTAGAATTGCAATAATTAAAATATAATTTTAATTACGTAGAATTGCAAGAACATAACCTTTTCATTTATACCAAATAGTTCCTGACCTTGTCCCTTATAATCAAAGTCTTGTGTCTGCCATTGGTATCGCCTCTTCTTTTGTGTTCTTAGCTTTTAAACAGATATTCACATATAATATAATTAATATTAATCATTTAAATTATTTTTTTAATAAAATCAATGATTGAAAAGATCAGAGAATGATCTTAATTACTCTCGTAAATTCCTTCTGCAATACTCTTTTATAAAATTATGTCTTATAACAATTTTAACTTTAAAATCATAACATTTGAATATCAAATTTTTAATATGTTTGTGTAACTTTCAATACTTGATGCTGCTCTAAAAATATGTAGTTATTTGTTTCGTTCAATTATTATGTACATATAGAATTCATTGTTGAATTTATTTATCGCATTTATTTAGTAAACTAGAATATTCATTCTTTTTTTTTTATGTTTTTAATTTTTTTTAAATATACAAAATAAGTAAATTAAAAAAGAAATTAAAAAAATTAAGCATTTAAAAAAAAACTGCTTGTGCTCGAGCTTTAGGTCCAAGTGTGACCTGCGCTTGAGCACAAAGTTCAAGCATTGGCCTCCGCTAATGCAACCCATAATCCACTGTAATGAATCCCAATTGACACAATCTCAACTATACCTAAAATGTTATAAAATAATTTATATTTATTTAATTTATTGAAAAATTATTATCGTTTATATAAAAGTTTAAATTAATATAAATTCATACATAAATTAACAAAAAAAATACTTATTACAAAATTTAAATTTTTACAAATTCAAAAACAAATTTAATTAATAAACTAACTAACTTAATGCATATCTTACAATTAATAAAAAAAATCAAAATAATTAAAAAAATTATTAAAAAACAATAACAAAGTACTGATAAATTTCTATTTAAATAAAGCGTATCACATATTATTAATTTTATGTAATATATTATTAATATGTAATTTAGTAGTACTTATCAACTAATAATAATTAAATATCGCATGATTTACTATATTTTTTTATTAGATGAATTTGTTCCAGAGTTATATATAGTATTAGTCAATTTTGTTCCAGATTCGTGAACCAAATATGCCTACTAAACATATACCTTGTTTGATTACGGCCTAACCTAATACCAATAACAAATAATACAATATCCAATTTTTGGTTGCCTAACTCTAAATGTCTCCTAAACAAATAAGTTTATCATAGTTTTATGATAGTTTTTATGATCATAAGACTTTTTTTTTAACAAATTCTAAAATTTATACACCAATTTGTGAATCAAAATATCACACGTAAATTGATTTCATTACAAATTAAAAAAAATAACTAATATAAGTGCTAAATAATTAAATAATAAAACTAAAAAAAATTTAAAAAAATAATGAATACAAGTATTAAAAAATTAAATAATAAAACTCACTTGTTGTCGTGGAAATATCCATTCACCAAGGAAAGAAAGAAATTGAAATATTGAAAGCACTGAGAAATGAAAAAATGATATATTTTTATAATGTAAAAAATAGTGACGAGGGAATACTCATCTTGTACTCAGGCACAGCGCCCTTTTTTAATTTGCTTATTTTGTAAATTTAAAAAATTTAAAAATATATAAGCAATAACTTTTTTTAATGCTTTTTTTTTAAATAAATATTTTTATTTGTAATTCAATTTTTGTTGCGGTCGGGCCCTTTTTTTAATTTTCTTTATAATTAACTATTTTATTCATTTTATTAATTTTTATTTTTAATTTTTCTTCATTAACTAAATAATTAACTTATTTATTTTTGTAAAAATAGATAATAAATAATAAGTTATAAAATTAATTTTTATTGTTTCAATTTTTTTTGTCTTCTACTGTACTTTTAAAATTTTGAATTTTAAAATTTTAATATTTCTTTATTTTTAATATTCTCCCTAACTAATTTCTTTTTTTTAATATACATAATTAATTTTATTTACAATACAATTTACTACATTAAAATTGTAATTTTTTTAAAAAAAACATATAATTATAAAAATTAAATAAATTAGAATGCACTAAAAAATAAAATTACTGTAGTAGTTTTACTGTAACTCGTATACTATAGCGGAAATACTGTAATGTCTAGTTGGTTATGAGGACAAAAAGTATCCAAATTACTTGAAATTGAACCTTTTGGTAAGATTAAATTAGGATTGATCAAAATTGCAAATAGGAGTTCAAATAAAGTTATTTTTAGAATTTTTCCTACTATTTAAGGAAAAGGGTTACTAAGAGTTAGAACCCTCCATGTCATCCTTTTAGAAAAACAAATAATTAGATTTAGTATTGATAATTTTTCATTATTTTAAAAAATTTCTCAATCATCATAATGTTAAGTAAAATTTATTAAAAGCAAAATAGTATTTTTTTTTTTATCACATTGATGCAATAATATATGGAAATGAATAAAAAATTTCTCAATCAACATGATGTATAAGGTCCAGACCAGTCCGGCAAGTAAGTATTGATAGGCTTCAATTTCATGAGCACGGCTGGACCGACCCCTTTGCCACCTCTACTAATCAATATCCAAGTGGAGAGTAAAATTGTCTACCTTATTATTTAAGGATAAGGGCTTCTAAGAGTTGAACTCTCGACGTCATCATTTTAGAAAAATAATTAATTAATTTGGTGTTGATAAATTTTCAGAAAATGAAAAATGAAATTCAAATTACATTAGTGTGTCTGTATATATTTCAATTACTCTAAAAATGATTTTGCATATCCTTTAATTTGAACTCCTTTATAATAAGAATTTTTTTTTATTTAAATACGATAATTTTTCATTATTTTTAAAAATTTCTCAATCAACGCGCGAATTTGATGTTAAGTAAAATTTATTAAAAACAAAATAGTATTTTTTTCGGTCACATTGATGCAATATATATATGAAAAGGAATAAAAGTAAAATCGAAATACACTTATAAGAAAAGATAATATATATCCAATATAATCAATTATTGGTGTATACATGATCATGATTGATTTTAAGTACTTGTCATTTTGTTTATATTCAAGATGGCAACATAAATACATAACAATAAAAGAGGTCTATTTGGTGTAACTATTGAATAAAGGGATAAACTTTCTTATTATAATATTAAAATAATTTAACATTATTATTGATTTAAAATATGTTGATATATTTGAATTGGTTGGAACATGTACGGTCCTACAATTAATTAATGTTACAAACATCTTAGTAAATTGTTTATTATTGTATCTTATATTTAAAGAAAATTAATTGTTTGTTTGTCATATATGGTCCTACACTTTAACGTCATGATTCATGTGTTCATCTACGATAAATTATTTTAAGAGATTTAATTATTTATTTCCTTGGAGTTGGAATAAAGAAATAAAAAATGGGTATAGTTTGTATGATTGCATCTTTATAAAGTTTGTTGGCATTGTTGTTTTATATCAAGTGTCAATTATTTTCAACATTTCTGGTGCGTTTGTCTTGTACTTCTACATGCAATGAATATTGAGATACAAATACTATAAAGAAAGTTATTATTCTCTTAAAATAATTAAAATATCATTTAGTATTAAATTAGATATAAAAACGATAGTTTATATTGTCGTGTCTATTTGCGCCATGTTAAATAGAAGTTAACCTGAACTCGATCCGTTAATAATCATATTAATAATTGAAAACTCTTATTCAACATGATTAATAAATGGTTAAACGAGTAGTATTCTAACTCGGCATGGTTAACTGAATTTGTAATATATTTTAAAAATACTTATGGTATTATATACTTAAATACTAATAAATTTTATTATAAATATAAAATACATTTTAAAACATGATAAATATAACTATTTTTAATATAAAAATATAAAATAAATTTATTAAATCATAAATAAGTTAGTACCTTATAATTATTTAAATAATTACTTGTGTTGTAAATGGATTCAAATATCGAGAACTCTAAACTTGAATTCGACATAATTATTAATTATGTTATATTTTGTTATCAATTTTATAATCATCCTATTTTATATTAATTTAAATTCACAAATTCTTATCGAATTATTGTCATTTTTACAAGTTGAGTTAAAATTGTCATATCTAATTGAATATCCTTACAATGTTAAAAATAAAATTCAATATAACGAAGATAACTTGATTATTTTAACAAGAGTCAAGAACGTATTTAATATAAATAAATAAATTATACTCTTGTTTAAAAAATTATAAATCAAGAGTTCCTACAACACGCGGGATATTTGAATTAGAAATCCTATTCGTTGTAATAAAAGTGAAGATAATGACTTTTGGAATTTCATATTCTTGAATTTTAGCCACGCTCCATAACAATACTTTTCCATAAAAGTAATAAATATAAGTCTAAATAAATTCGTTCAAATTTTTAAAAAATAATTTAATAAATATTATAAATATAAATTAATTTAAAATAAAATATTATATAATATATAAATAAATTATTTATATAAATTATTTAATTATAAAATATAAATTTATAATATAATATAATAAATAGTCTATAGCCGGCCAGCACAATGGCCTTTTCCCTTCTCTACTTTTCAACAAATATAAAAGATAATGATATATGAACCTACAAAGCACTTTCACATTGACCAGAAGTCCACTCTGAGGTACTACTACTACATGTACAAATGTCAGGAGGCAGGCCTTTAATTAGTTTCAGCACCCAAATTTTCCAACCATCAAAGATCAAAACACAAGATGGAAAGAATGGAAAGCATGCTTTATGAAGCTGCATTAGAAGGGAGTGTAACTACCTTGTTAGAATTGCTTCAACAAGATCGATTAATCCTTGATAAAGTCGCCATGAATTCTCTCTCTGAGAGTCCTTTGCATGTAGCGGCTTTGCTTGGGCATGTGGATTTTGTCAAGGAGATTTTACTCCGGAAGCCTGAGCTTGCAGGAGAGTTAGACTCGCGGCGAACTTTAGCTCTTCACGTAGCATCACAGAAGGGTTATGTTGACATAGTAAAAGCTCTGTTACAAGTTAATCCTGACATGTGCTTTGCTCGTGATGTGGATGGAAGAAATCCACTTCATCTAGCATCCATGAAAGGCCGGATTGATGTCTTGGGAGAATTGGTCAGAGCCAGACCAGTTGCAGCTTCTGCCACTACGATTTGGGGAGAAACCATCTTACATTTGTGCGTGAAATACAATCAGTTGGAGGCACTGAAGTTTTTGTTGGAAAATATGGATAATCCTGAAATTTTGAATGCCAAGGATGATTATGGCATGACCATCTTGCACCTTGCAGTTGCTGATAAACAAATTGAGGTACTGTTTATTCACATGTACATAATATAAACATGCACACGCACAGACATAAGTTACTGCAATAGAATCAATACTGGATTCATAAACAAGTCAATTCTTATCTAGTTAACAATCATCTCCACAGTTCTATTCAATTATCTTAAATTGCTTGTATATTGAGGTTGCATCACTCTATTTTCGAAGGGAAGACTATTTGCCTTCATTTTTTTTCTTCAGGAAATCTTCGAAAGTTCTATTGACACAACATCACTCTCCATTATTTTCTTCTATATCCTCTTTCTTTTTCACGCAATCTCTATTCTTTACTGTGTTGTTAGAGTTGAGTGGTATGTATGGGTTGTTTGAATATGATCCCTAAAACTAGAAAATGCTTATTATAATCTTTAAAAGTAATAAAATAAAAAAGTAATGACACTAGAGAAAGGTCTGGTGGAAAGTTCAGAATCAAGCTTCGCTATTCCTTGTTAAGTATGGAGTTTATATCAATCACAACCTTGAGAGTTCTTGAATGAATTACATCGGCTCCACCAGTTCACCCCACTAATGAAAAGTGTGCAGGAATAACTTTGGAAGGTCAATATGGGCATGCTTGTCTGATTGAACTTTAAAAATTAACACATGGCATGAAATTCAAAGTATTTTAAACAGTGAACTAAAAAAATAAGTCTCTAGGCATTCATTGTTTAAAAAGAAGCTCTCCCTTTATATTATACTAAATGTGAAATAAATATGCAGGTCATAAAGTTTTTGACAGCCAGAACTACAATAAGTGTGAATGCTCTTAATGCAAATGGCTTCACAGCATTGGATATTTTAGCACAAAGCAAAAGAGACGTAAAAGATTGGGAGATCGGGGAGTCACTTCGACGAGCTGGAGCATTTAGTGGAAAGGACAATATACATCTGTCAACACATGAGCATGGCACCGTGCAGACCAACAGCTTAACATCCCATGAAAATAATCAAAATCGACAAGGTAAAGATTCAGAAAATTTTCAGAAGAAGGAAGATGATTGGTTGGAAAAAATGCGTAATGCCTTGATGGTGGTAGCATCACTGATTGCTACCATGGCTTT
>JAXCLQ010071863.1:0-11187 GCA_035584115.1 Cedrela odorata
ACACACACACACACACACACACATAGACTTAGGCTTGGGCTCAATTTAATTAAATTAAGCCCAAATTATATATGTATAATGCTTAGCCCACTTAATTTCATATGTATATATTTATTCATAAGATAAAATCCCAAAATCACCTTACTAATAATGAATTTTCAATTCTACCCTTATAAATTTACTTTATATTACTTTTTAAAATTCTAACACTTGAAACTTTAACAAGTATATTTACAATCCTAGCTACGAGTCCTACAAAAGATATTGTGAGTGTCACAGCAAGTCCATAAACCTATGAAAGGTACGATATTTGTGCAGTCCCATTGTGGCAATTTGTTTTACTGTGATAATTATGTGGCCTTATTATGGCTATCATTATTGTGTGACCACATAATCAATTCAAATGATTTTATTTAATTGATGATGTTTATTTTAATAGTATATTATATATTATTTATAAAATGTGAATATTTTAGACTTAGCATCATCGACCATTTTAATAAATATGGGTATTAATTACTTCATACTAGCCATGAAAGCTTTTTATAAAACTAACTTAGGTAAGTAATCATTTATCCTTACTGAGCACCGTGGTTTTGCTCACCCATTCCTTTTCCCTTTAGAAAAACTTCAGGGTGACGTAGATAATGAGCAGTAATATAGTACGTCAAGGAGTTAAAGATAAATCAAGTAGGTTTTTCAACTACTCAATATTAGGTACATTCTTGTTGACTTTTATTTTTAATCATCAAACTCCCAACTATAAGATGATGTATGATTCATTTGAACCACTTAAATTTTAATTTATTTATTTTTAAATATATCAAGTGTTCACATTTTTCTAAGCATTTTAATGAAATTTACATTTTCACATGTTTTGAAAGATCTCGGGGCACTTTTCTTTGAATTTAGAACCATTAAAACATATGTCATTCAAAAGTTTGACTTTTCAACTTATAAGTCATTAACCTCTATTTTAGGGCGTGACAACATTTTTGATATCAGAGTATGGTTTAAATTCCCTAAAGATGTGACACCTATAAAGAAAAGTATTGGAAGTTTAATTTTATTATTTTCAACCATTTTGGTCCATATGCATTATCATAGTGCAAACGTCTTACATCATCAATAAAATGCCTCACATAGAGGGAATGTTAGGTTTATTGCATTAGAGTAATAAGTATTGTGATGATTAGTTAAATAATTAATGATATCATGTTGAAAATTTAATATGAAATTAATGACATCATAATATATTTTGTATGTTTTCAATGATGACTAAGTATATTATAAATGTCAAGCAAATATGTAATAATAAAATTAAATCAAACTTTTTAAGGATCAGATAATGTGTGCATAATTATGTTAGTAAGAAATCATTAACAAATTTCCATGAAAAGCTCTCTTAAAGTTAAACAGGATCAGTACACTGAAACAACAGATCGATATAAGTATTAAACAGATTGATACCTTGAAGTGAAGAGATCAATATATGCTAAGGCAGAAACTTCAGTTGAAATCATTAAGACAGAAATATCGATACCTAAAGAAAGAAGATCGATACGTGACAAATAGATCGATACGTGCACCAGAAGAGATCGATACAAGTCTTGTCCAGAGAGATGCAAATAATTACAGAGCATATCAGATCAATACCAGCACTATAAGAGATCAATACAAGTCTTGTTCAGAGAGTTGTAAAATATTTACAAAGCAAACTAGATCGATACTTGAGCTAGACCAGATCGATACAAGTCTTGTCTAAAAGTTGTAAAATATTTATAAAGTAAATCAGATCGATACCTCAAAATCAAAGATCGATACATTGAGATTCCAAAGAGTCAGAAATAAATTACAAAGTAAACCAGGTCAATACATTAAAGTAAATTGACCAATACTCGAAACCCAGATTCTAAATGTCACACAAACAAATCGATACATTCAAAAAAGGATCGATACTTCTTTCAATTTAAAGTTCAACGGTAACCTCTGCAGCATTTATAGCGAACATTAAATGCGTCAAATTAAGCCGTTGGACACAAGGGTCTTCACAAAGAGAATAAATATAAATAGAATACAAACAGAAAAAGAGAATAACACAATACATTATTATGATTAAATCAAAAGACATTCTCAAGAATATTCTCTATGTAAACACTGTTACTTTCTCTCACTACTGTAAATTTTTATTTTCTTATTATGAGAGAATCTTTCTTTGTGAGAGCATATTGATATATCTACTTTAGTGTAAGAGTTTAAAAATAAAATTAAATTTTTGAATTTGTGCTAGGTAAATCTTTACCCGAAGTAAAGAAGATTATTGTAGGTTACTCTTCACCCATATAAAAACAAGTGTACTGTTGTCCTTCACCTTAAAAGGAGTTATAATGGGTTTCATTTGATCTGTCGAAACAAAGAGCTAGTAAAACTTTAATAGTGGTGATCCATATCAGAGAGAGTGAACGTAGGTCAAGTTTTGCCGAGCCACTATAAACCGTGTTTGTCATTCTTTCTCTAATACTGTTTTATTTAATATACTGCATTGCATACATATTAAGCTTCTAAATTTTTAAAAACTCAATTCACCCCCCTCTTGGATTTGCCAACTAGGCCAACAATGATGAATTTTTAAATAGATGAAAAACTACTTTTTCCAACTCTTTGATTCAAGATGATTAGTCATTATAGAATTTTATTTTTATTTTTATTTTTATTTGATTTTATTATGAAATCGATAAATTATTAAGAGACATGTACGACTTATTTTATAGTAGTGATTCGTATAAGTTTCAAACTAGAATTTAAGATTTGATAAATAAATTGGTGGTTTAGAGATTTTAAATTTTATTTTATTGGGGAATGTTGGCTAAGGTAACAATGAATATTAATTCTTGATATGGGAATTGAACATAAACCATATTTGATGCTTTACAAGAATGTAAATTCTACGTCTAAAGGAGACTGTCAAATTTTTCTTAGTAAGGTGTCAATAAGTTAAACATTTTGTTTTATATTAAGAGCATACTGGTTTCTCATAAGAATAATTATAGGGACTCATGGTAGGAGTCATTTCAACTACTATATGTTTTTTGTTCCTCAATGTTTATATATTAGTTATATTATAGTTAGTACTTTTGTGTAGATTATTGGGTATATTTATAAGGATTTCAAGTCAATATAATATATACATAAATTATTATTTAAGATGATAAATTATTTTAGTTTTGGGGTATAGTTCCCCACCACTCAAACTCAACATCATTGTAATGGCTTAGCAAAGTAATGTGCTTTGAAATTATATTTGGAGTGTTTAGGTGTAAGAAATTTGTCGGTTGTAAATTGGGATATGTCCATTGCATAGGGGACACTTTGTTAAATTTTTTTTTTAGATAATGAGTTATTTTCTAATTATTATTATTTTTCTTATAACCAAAAAGAAATTCATTGATAGTCATTGTTATTTTAGCAGCTTAAGTTTTTAAGTTAGTACTAAGTTGGGACTATTTTGTCTTTTCAATCTAATAAAGCTTTGTTTCAGTATGGAGGTTTCTGAGGCTCAATTTATCTACCAAAATATTTTTATGTTCATGCAAATACTGATGCATCGGAATAATAATATGCTCAATTTAGTTAATAATGTTGCGTTATTACAACTTCAATATGGGCTTAGAAAAATAAAGAAAAAAAAACAAGTACATTTAATTAAATAATTTTGGGCCATTTTACAAAATAATTTTTGGGTTTTAATATATGCCACAAAATCATTTAGAATTGAGCTTAATAAATTTAAAAAAAAAAAAAAATCAAACCCAACAACATACACATGACCCTGCAAAGCCCTATATTTAAAGAATGCAATTTTTTTTTTTAATCTCTTTCTCTTAGTCATTTTGTCTAGAACAATTTAGAAGTTAAAAGAAAAACATTGGGGAGGAGAAGAAATAGGTGAGAAGAGAGGAGGAAGAATGAAAAGGGGAAGCTTTTGGGTCTTGGACGAGAAAAAGAAAGTGAGGGTTTTCTATTCATGGAAAGATCAATTTGAAGAAAAATAAGAGAGAATTTAAAACGGGAAAAGAAAGAGAGAGGAAGAGGAGTTACGAGAAAGCAAGAGAAGGGAAGAAAATGAACAGGAGAGAGAAAGATCTGACAAGAGAAAATGAGAGAGGAAGAAATTTTCGTAGATGAAAGGAAGACAGAGACAAGAGAGGAAATAAATTGTCGAGCAAGAGATGAATGGGTTTTTTGCTTTTGGACAAGGATCAAGAGAGGAAGAAAACGGAGAAGTTGGAAAAGAAGAAAATAAAAGGAAAGAGAAGTAGATTTCTTGTTCTTTATCACCTTCACTGCTAGCTAGGAAAAAGAAAGAAAAATTCAAAGAGGAAGAAATAGAGTCAAATGTACAGGTGCTGTTTTGAAATTCCCCTGTTTGCTTGAATTTATGTTTGTTGTGGTCATATGAGATGTTTTGAATTGATTTTTCTGGCTGTAATTTCTATTATTGGGTTGATTACTTGATGAGTTTGTATACTTTGGTGGAATTTAATGAGAGAATTGAGTAGGTGTTGGCTTGAGTTTTATAGTTTGTATAAACAATATTGAAGGGAAATAGAGCAGAAATTCATCATCTTAATGTGAAAAATCTAGAAATAGAATGTGAATGGTTTGATAAGGGTCATAATAGTTGTGAAAGCACAAAGGAATCTGAAAATTTTCCAAGCCTCTGAATAAATTATTTAAAGCTATTACCATACAATTAGCATTCCTCAATTACACTTTGAGGCAAATATTTTGTTGTTTGAATGTATTTATGTTTAGCTATTAAATATTAACTTTTTTTCAATGGCCAATTTTGTATTGAACATGAAGTGAAACTCTTTATATTGAAGGGGAATGACTGTTATAATAATTGTTTATAAGTTGTTAATGCAAATTTGAGGGATGAAACTGTTTGTATGAGAAACAAGAAAGACTTTTGAGAGCTATTACTGTATCGGTTAGCACTCCATATTTGTTCTTCGAGACTTAAAATCTTATAGTTTGAATGCATTGATGTTTTGATATTATATATTCTGATTTTGTAATGTATATATGGTAGTGAATGAATTACATGTATATGGCTATGCTTTGGGAGAAAAATATGGTGGGAATGGAATGAAAAACCTGCATGATAGCCGGGTAAAATGATAAAATTGTTGGAAATGTAAAATGAATAGTATATTACAGTAACTAAGTAGGCATAAGGCAGTGTTTTTTTTGTATGTTTAATGTGTGAGAGATGTGAAAATGCAAATATCAATAAGGTATAAAAATGGTGGCTTAATGTTAGGGCAGTAAAGTTGGTGTAAAAGTATATATGTTGGTCGCTGGAAATTCAAACAGTTACTAAAAAATACTGATCTAGTTGTGACATTTTGTTCATAAATTGAATTATAGACTTCCGATTGATGAGCCGTAAAGTTCTATAAAAACTAAACACAATTATGACAACAAAGTCAAAAATTAGAATTTTTTGTGAAACAACGAACCCTTAATAAATTTTAGAAGTGATTGCTCTATGTTACATTTTGATTTACCAAAAATGCTGAACAGTGAACTAAAAATTTAAAACATAATAGTATTTTCGACATCAATTTTTAACACCGTAAAATTCTACGAAAACTAGACATATAGGAGAACAATGTATCCAAAAATTAGATCGTTTTATATAGGAATGAATTCCGATCAAAGATCGAAAATCAGTTGCTCTATTCGGCACCGCACACTGTCCCATGTTTGCACAATGTGTACTAAAATGATTATAACTCGAATATTAAAAATCAAAATTAGGATCCGTAAATGACTACGGAAACTAGACACGACAAGGATTGACATAACTAAAAATTAAATTTTTTCATTAAGAAACAAATTCCTAAAAAATTCAGAAAACCCGTTGCCCTATTACGAAAGGGAGTTGGAACAGTATCTATTCATTTAATTATAAATTGAATTATAGAAGTCCAAATAAAGTATCGTAAAAAACCAAGTAAACTAAACTTATAAAGGAAGAACATTTTAAAAGTTTGACTAAAAATTATTGTCGATTTGTCCCAACAAAAGTACAAAGCCACCCCTATCACAAAAAGATATTGCTTATAATAACGAAGATAAAAATTATGATTTTTCAAATTAGCTAGTGGGGGGTTCGAGACAATTCAATTTATCATTGAAGATTATTATTGGATATAATATATTTATTTGTTCATATGGAAAGTGCATGATATTATGAGTTTTAACTGGAGAAAATATATTTATAAATTGTTGATCGGACCGATCGTCAACGATTCCGTGACTCGGATTAGTTAAGCGTAAACCAGTAAGTGGATCTTTACTTATTTTATAAAACTTATTATATTATTGTGAAACTCTAATGTTTGAAATGTGATTGCTTTAAAAATTGATTGAATTGTTACCCATGATTGAGAAAGGTTCCTTTTGGAATGAGGAATTCATAAGTATTTGACATGTTTTAAGTATATTGATCTTTAATAAGAATTCATATGAAGTTATGTTGGGTTCATGATTTAAGACATGGATTTTGAAAGTGGTCTTGAAAACCATTTTTCAAATTTTATAAAACCGCCTTGGGTTATGATTTCAGTATATAATAAAAAATTTGTTTCAAAACATGATTTTAAAAAGTGTCATTTTTTAAAAAGGTTTTTGCCCTACAAGCTAAAGGTTGCCTTATGGGGCCAGAGATATATCTTAAGAAACAATAATACGTAATGCCCTTAAATATTAGAGATTGCTTTTGGGGCTAGAGGTAGTCTACAAGCCAAAAATGTATTTTAAGAGATAACGATACATAACACCTCAAAATACCTGAGATGTATTTGAGGGACGATAATACATAATGTCCCTAGATACCAAAAATACAAATTTGGGGCCTTTGTAACCCCTTATCTAAGATATATATTATGGTTGTATGTAATATCACAGGCCAAGATATCAAAGTCACAATTTTACAAATTTCAAATGATACAGTTTTCAAAAATAATTTTTATTACATAGAATTGTATTTCACATAGACAGTTTTCAAAATTTGATTTTATACCAACAGAAGAGCTCAAACATGATATTATTTTTAGTTTTATGATGATATAGATTTTAAAGTGATTTTATTACAGCAAAAATATGATTTTCTAATATATGTATTTTCCTACACAATAATATTCATTCATTGGATCTTCCAAGACTCACCCCTCACATTTCAGTTTTGTAGGTTGAATACTCAAATAGAAAGAGAGAAACATTACTGTAAAGAGACAACACCTGCGAGTGAAAGGATACTCACTGCAGTCACTAGGGCACATAGCTCTAACATACATAGAGTGTTATAGTTAAAAGTAGGTGTGTATCTCAGCATAAATGGCATGACGCCAAATATTGTATAAATTAATGTATTTTGTTTATGTTTCATAGTCGGACATATTGCCCTTATGCAATACATTTATGGTCTATTATATTATAATGAGATTAGAAGAGTTATACATACATTCAGATAGACAGATATAAAAATTTATACATACAAACATATGTGATAATATTATATTATTATCATATGTCTTATATTTTTTACACGGTATGCGAAAATTTGTGAAAGTAAACACACACACACACACACACACACACATACACACACACATATATGAAAGAGTTTGTGTAGAAATTTGTATACCTAACATTATTATTAATATAAATGTACTTTGATCAGTATACTTTTAAATCATTGTCAATATTTCGTAAATTCTAAAAAACATATGAATATTTTCAACCTTTAAAATATTTTTTACTTTTATTTTTAAAAAATAAAAAATTAAATATAATTAATTAAAATAAAATATTTTTTATTTTTTTATAAAATAAATAAATATATTATTCAATAAAATTGTTTTGTAACTTATAACAACTAATGACAATAAATATTTTATTTTCATTTATGATTGATTTGGTATAACTCTTTCTATACGTAAAGAGAGTATTTTCTTCTTTTTTTTGTAATACCAAAAAATTCTTTTTAATTTTTTTGCGTGATTTAATTGAAAAAGAAAAGGAGGTTATTGATGATCAAAAATTATCTTACCACTATTGAGAGAAATTCAATGATTCTTAACTTTTTGAAAGGATTAATTTTTAGAATACCTTTAATTTATTTTCACAATTTTACTTCATTTCTCTAGTAATATATATTTAAAAAAACTAGTTATTAACAAAATATTACGCTATTTTTGTTAAGAGTTGTAGTTGATAACCAAACAATATTTATTGTTATTATTATTATTATTATTAAAAACTTTACTTACAATAAATCTAATTGAATAAGCTTTATTTGAAAAATTTTACCAAACAAACCTTTAAAAATAAAAATTGACCTATAAGGTTTGGCCAATTAGAATCTGGATTCTCATTGATTTTAAAAATACTACGAACCCAATTCATTTGTTGTTAATGTCAATTTGGATGAAAAAAAAAAATCTCTTTTTATGCTACAATTATGAGAAAAATAATTGTTCGGTCTATAAAGTTTGATAAAAATATTAATAAATAATAATAATAAATTTATTTATTTTGCTATATATACATAATACAATATTAAATAACATATTATAAATTAAATAAAATATAGATATTGTATCCATATTTATACATAATACTGAAATTTATAATTTTCAATATTTTTTTGTTCTACTATCTTAAAATAATTTATATTTTCAAGAAATTATATATATATATAGAAGAATTAGAAAAGTAATGGAAAGAAAAGAAAATTTTTTTTATTAAATTTGAATGATTTTATTTCTTAATTAGAGATGGAATTCAATAATTATTTATTTTAAGACTAATTTTGTATTTGAATAAGTTATAATAAATATATTTAGAAATATATATATATATATATATTTAAGTTTAAAATTACTTTTTAAAATAAAATTTTGAGAAACAAATCCTTCCTTAAAATCTACAGTAATATAATAAATATATTGAAAAAATTTCCAAAATAATCCGTTTTGACCCCTTGTTTACTGATATGATCAACCCTAAATCAGTCTTACTAATCGGTCCAATTTTAGATTATTTGAATAATTATACCCTCATGACCAAACATATGCTACAGTCACCTACTATAGTGTACGCGCTACAATGATCGCTCTATAAACCCTAAATCCTAAATTCCTAAACCCTAAAACTACAATACCCCGTATTTTGTACATTTTAATTTTTTTAATTTTAATTTCTTTATTTTTATATTTACAGAATAAATAATAATTCAAAAAATTAAATTTATTTATTATAAATTGAAAAAAATAAAATATTTTCATTAAAAAAATTTATTTTTTTTGTGATTTTGCAAGTTAAAAATTTTTTTAAAATAAATTAAAAATTAATTTTATCACTTATTATTTATTATTTATATTTAAAAAAATAAAGATATTAATTTATTATGAAAAATTTTTAAAATAAAGAGTGAAAAATTAAAAAAAAACTAAAATGTATATTAAAAAGAAATAAAAAAATAATTATATCAATTTTATTAAATAAAAACTTTTAAAAAAAAAGAAAAAAAATTGAAACTTAAATTAAAAAATTTTATTAAATAAAAACTGTAGCACATGAGCACACGGCGTTCGAACTCGAGCTCGTGTGCTCGTGTGCTACAGTAACACTATAGCAAAAAATTTTTAATTTTTTGTTTTTTAATTTATTTTTAATATTAGTTTAAATTTATTTTTTAATTTTTTATTTGTAAAAAAAATAATTAAAATTTTAAAATTATAAATTGGAAAAAATATTTTTGGCTACAGTATTACTATAGCAATTTATAATTTTAAAATTTTGTAAGTTAAAAAATAAAAAAGCCAAAAACAATAAATTAACAAAAAATAATAATATAAAAATAATATAAATTTTTTATATTATATTTATTGATAAAATAATATCAATTTTCTGTTTTTTAATATATTTATTATGTAAATTTAAATAATAATTTACAAAATTAAATTTATATACTATAAATTTTATAAAAGAAAATATTTTCAAATATAATATATTTATTATGTAAATTTTAAAAATAAAGAAATCAAATGAATACCAGTTTAAAAATAATAATTTATTTTTTTAAATAAATTTAAATAAAAATATATAACTTAATTATTTAGTTAATGAAGTAAAATAAAAATAAAAATTTAATAAAATATTAAATAAATATTAATTTAAAAATAATAATTAATTTTTTATATTTATTTTTTTAAAAAAAATAATCGTAAAAAAATTACAAAAATATTGAAAAAAAATTAAAAAAATAAAAAATTGAAAAAACAATTAGCTCAGGTATTATAGTGCCTCGTGTGCTACAATAACTCGTGTGCTATGCTACAGTGCTCGCTACTACAGTATCAAAATATTTTAATTTTAATTTATTTTTTAAAAATTTTGTAAGTTAAAAAATTAAAAAAAATCAAAATACCAAAAATAATAAATTAACAGAAAACAATAATATAAAAAATAAAAAAATTGAAAAACAAAATATAAAAAAAATTAATTGTATAAATTTTATTAATAAAATTAAATTTATATTAAAATAAATAATATATAAAAATTTAAAAAATAATTAATTTTCAAAAGAAATATTAAAAAAATAGAAAAATATAAATTGATTAAATAACAACAATTTTTAAAAGACAAGAATTTTTAAACTATTAATTTGTTTTAAAAACAAGAATTTTTAAAATTACAAATAAAAATATTGATTTTTAAAAAAAATTTTAACTTACAAAATTTTAAAAAATAAATTAAAATTAAAATTTTTTGCTATTGTAGCACTCGAGCGACTATAGTACACGAGCCACTGTAGCACTCAAGTCAAATTTTTTTAATTTCTTTTTAATATACATTTAAATAAAAAAATAGGTGGAGCTCACCAGACCCTAGTACATGTTCTCGCGTGGGCCCCACCTATTTTTTATTTAAATTTATTTTTAAATCAATTAAAATAATAAATTAAAATTAAAAAAATAAATATTTTTTAAACTTTTTTTTCAACATTTTTGTAATTTTTTATGATTATTTTTTTAAAAATAAATATTTTTAATTGTAATTTCAAAAAATAAATATAAAAAATTAATTATTATTTTTAAATTTTACATATTT
>JAXCLQ010071865.1:0-11181 GCA_035584115.1 Cedrela odorata
TAATAATAATAATAATAATAATAATAATTACAATATTTAAATTAAAATTCAAGTTTAAATAGATAAAATAACTTTATAAAAATAGAGTTATCACACCCCTAAACTTAAGATTTTGCTTATCCACGAGTAAAACAAATTTCGAACCAACTTCAGAATCAATAGCTAATAATCGTTAATGTAGGAAAAAATAATAATCATAAAGATCTAAATATTAAATAATGGGTTAAACGACCTTACCAAGCCTTTTGCAGTTTGTGTGTGGATGAACAACTTGAATGACCCAAACCCTTAACTCTAGCAACTAGTTTCGGCGAAGTTTACTACAAGCTCAACATTATTTAATTTATTTATATATTTTTTATTTTATATTTTTATATTTTATATTTATAATTTTTTTATTTTTTTATTTTTTTGTGCGACTGGTTCTAAGAAATGAATCACTTTTTTACGTGAAAATCCATATTTGTGATACAAACCCTCAGTTATTTAGTAAAACATTTACACTAATATGCTTTACATGCTCATACCTTGGATATGTCTTTTTACGTAAAAATTTATGTTTCTGATACAGAATTTCAGTTATTCAACATATATAAAGGTAGCAAAGCATTGCCCCGCTTTTTTTTTATTTATAGAAATAACATATTAAATTATTTTATCTGAGCATCGTAAGAAAATATACCTTTTACGTGCCACCAAGTTTTGGGTTAAGATCACTCTCATTGTCACAATAATGTATTTCGATTATATCAAAAGGACAAGTAAAAGTAAAAAAAACTCAAAGATTAATACAGATTTAAAGAATGACTATTTCATACACATGCTTTTGAGGTGGAGCTATTTTGTCTGCATGATTACAAAACTCTTTTTTTTTTTAAGAAAACAAATATGCGTATCAATAGCACAAAAGTAACTCCTTACTCTACCATCTTTTGGTTTTCATTCGGACCAGTTATAACCAAATTCTATCCCCAAACTTATTTGAGACATTGTCTCCAATGTTTACTAGAATACAAAATAAAGAAAAGAAAATGTTATTAAGGGTAAGAAAGTTACAACCTGAAGTTAAGATCCAGTTCATGCCTCTTATTGCCACTTGCTTCAGAGCCCCAGACCAAATACAACATGAATGAATCAACTTCTGACATAAAGTTTTATAATTTTGAGTAGGGAACTAATTTTTTGAGTGTTACAAGGCTTGCCTCCATAATTAAAAAGAGAAAAGAAAATTATCAAAGAAAAATAATAACCACACAAACAAAAGAAAACTAATTGAGAAGAAAAGCTTGGGTTGCCTCCCAATAAGTGCTTAATTTATAATGTCATCTAGACTATTGAAATACGCTTTAATTTGGGTCTGAAAATGCGATGGTGGATTTCTGTTGAGGTTCTCCACCATCCATATAAGGTTTGAGTCTTTGTCCATTGACTTTGAATTGCCGATCCGCACTTTGAATTTCAACAGCACCATGTGGAAAGACTTGAACAACTGTAAAGGGCCCATACCATCTGGAGCATAGCTTACTTGGGAATAAACGTCAAAGTGAATTAAATAAAAGAATCTTTTGTCCTGGTGTGAACTTCTTGTTTAGGATATGCTAATCATGCCACTTTTTGGTGTGTTATTTGTAAAGCTTGGCATTTTCATATGCACCATGACAGAATTCGTCCATCTCATTGAGTTGTAACCTTTGCAGGGCTTATGATGCTTTTATGTCGAAATTTAATATTTTGAAAGTCCAATATGTATAGTGCTCAAGTTTAACGTGTAAATGGCATGCTTTTTCGAATAGTAGCCTGTATGAAGACATCATAATCAGTGTTTTGAACGTTGTTCTATAGGCCCATAGTACATCATCAAGCTTTTTCGACCAGTCTTTTCGAAAAGCTTTTCCTCTTGTTCTATACTTAGAGAAGACGAAACAATAACAGGTAGTGTAGATAAATCACTTAAGAATGCATACCTGAGATGAATCGGAAGTGGTTTAAGCTCTAACTCTGATGGTTTTTCTATTAATGGTATTGGTTGTTCTTACTCGTTCTAAGCTCTTCAAATGGTCGTTTGATGAAGATGGGTAGTGAAGCTTCCAATTGGTTAACACATTCAATGATGTTTGAACTTTCTGAGTTTGGCGTTCCAATTAGGCAAGCTTCAAGTGGATCTTGTGGAGTGGTGGTTTGAAGTATTTCTTTGACGCATCCATCCACTACATCTACCCTCATGCAATTGTCAACATCATGTGAATGTTTAAGCGCTTTTAGCACATTGAAGGTTACTTCTTCATCTTAAACTCTTAGTATAAGTTGACCTTTCTGCACATCAATAAGAATTATTCTTGTTGCTAAGAACAGCCTACCTAAAATAATAGGTATTTCTTGATCTTCTTCTATATCTAGCACGATGAAATCCGTAGAAAATATAAACTTATCCACTTTCACCAGTATACCTTATATAATTCCCCTTAGATACTTGATTGATCGATCAGCTAGCTGTAAGGATACTGTAGTAAGTTTTGTTTCTCTAAAACCAAGTTTCCTAAAAATAAAGAATGGCATTAAGTTAATGCTTGCACTTAGATCGCATAATGCTTTATCAAAGAATAAATCATCACTAGAGTAAAGAATCATGAAACTCCCCCAATCTTTAAGTTTAGGCAGTAGCTTTTTCTGCAAGATTGCATTACATTCTTTGGTTAAAACTATCGTTTCATGTTCTTCTAGTTTTCTTTTATTTGATAGAATCTCCTTCATAAACTTCACATAGTTAGGCATTTGTTCCAGAGCATCTAGAAAAGGGATATTAATTTGCAATTTCTTAAACACTTTTAAAAATTTAGAAAATTGCTTATCTATTTTTTACTTTTAGAATCTCTGAGGGAAAAGTAATGGTGGTTTGTATAGTGTGGATTATCCGAAAATAACTTTGATTTTGGCTTCTCTGCTTCTTTTGTTTCGGCCATCAGTTCCTCTTCTATTTTTCAAGATTCTCCTTCTTCGTTAGTTCTTTTAACATGATCTTTTAGCTCTTTACCGGTTTATAATGTGATAGCCTTAAGGTGCTCCCTAGGATTTATCTCTGTGTTACTTGGTAGGATTCCTTGAGGTCTTACTTTCAGTAGATTTGAGATCTGACCTATTTGCACCTCTAGATTTCGGATGGAAGCAGCTTGATTCTGGAGTGTGGTATCTGTTCCTATCATAAATTGATTAGTGTTTGCAGTAAGCTGAGCAAGTGCTTCTTCAAGTGACGGTTTGTTAGCTTATTGCTATTGAAATGGCGGCAGATATGGTTGTCTGGGTTGATCGTTGTTTTTCTATACAAGGTTTGGATGATTCTTCCATTTTGGATTGTATATGTTGAAGTATGGGTTATTTTGTTGTCTATTGCTTACAAAAAATGCTTGGCTTGTCTGTTTGTTATCGCACTGCCCGTTGAAATGGTCCCTTTCACAAAAATCACAAGATGCCGGCTGAGTGTAGCTGTTAAGTTTCCGAGTTGCTTGGCTAATGTCTCAACCTCAGTACAGAGTTTAGTCAAGATATCATTTTCTTATATTCTAAAAACCTTTCTTGGAGTTGCTCTTTCTAATGGCCATTGATAGGCATTTACAATCATTTTTTTATAGTAAATCCCAAGTGGCTTGATGAGGTTTGCCCAAAAGTACTCTGCCAGCTGCGGCATCTACCAATGTTCTCGTAAAACTCCCCAAACAGTTATAGAATGTGTGTAGTTGCAGCCAATCAGCAAGTCCATGATGTGGACACTTTCTTAGTAGATCTTTAAATTTTTCACATGCTTCGTATAATGACTCTCCATCAAGCTGCCTGAATGTTGTTATATTGGTTCATAGTCTTGCAGTCTTGGCTGGTGGAAAGAATTTAGTTAGAAATTTTCATACCAAAACATCTCATGTGGTAATACTTCCTGATGGCAAAGAGTTAAGCCAACTTTTGGCTTTGTCACGAAGAGAGAATAGGAACAATCTCAACCGAATAGTGTCATCAGTAATGCCATTATGTTTAAAAGTATCGCGGATCTCCAAAAAGTTGTAAATGTGGGCATTTGCGTTATCACTCGGAGACCTACCAAACTAATTGTTCTGCACCATATAGATAATTGTTGGCTTGATCTCAAAATTGTTAGCTATAATAGTCGGTCGCCGTATTGCCGAGGCATTACCCACTATGGGTAGGGCATAATCGCGTAATACTTGAGTATTCTCAGCATTTATTGGTACCATATTTTGTGCTTTGTTTGGTTATTCAGCCATGTCTACAAGAGCAGTATTCGCAGCTTTCCTTGTTTCTTTCCGGTTCTTGAGGCAAGTTTTCTCAATTTTTGAATCAAACGATATCAAAACTCCGTTCCTAAACTTTCTCATACACCAGAAAAAATCACATGCAAGATAGGAAAGAGAAAACTCTTTTTTTTTTAATTTTAATTCAAGGGAAAAAAATAAATTATCTCCTAATTAGACAGCTCCTACTCTTTCTTAAATATAAATAGATAGATTATCAGTTAAGGATCATTAAACTAACACAATAGTAGTTCCAAGAAAAGTGAGGAGAGGCACTCGGTCTACTTAAATACCAAGACTTTTCTTAGACAGAACTAACTGCGATATCAATTTAATAATTGCTTACTGGAGTGACTAACAATTGTATCATTTCCAGAGATCCTATAAGCTCATAACACAAATATATATATATATATATATATTAATTTCTAAAGCAACCTAAACTAAGAAAAGTAAGTTCTCCTAGAACTAAAAGAAAAACAAATACATAAATAAATAAATAATGGAGAAAATTTACTTACTTAGATTCCAATCAAAGTTTTACCAAAATTTCTAAGTAAAGAAATAACAAATTAACCAAAATTTAAACAAATATAATTATAACAATAACACTTAAATTAAAATAAAAAAATAAACTTCAAAATAAAGAAACGAACAAATTAAGACAATAGTATGAAAGAGAAAAGAAAAAAAATACTAAGCTAATCAATCAATGAATAAAATCCACAATAATAATAAAAAAAATTTAATGAAAGGAAATACAACCTACAATATAACTAGTGAAAAAATTCAATCAACCTAGGTTATACAAATAAAAATAAATAAATAATAAAATACCAAATTAAAATTTGAATTATGTAGTATCAGTATTAATTTAAATAAATAATCACCGATAACAGCACCAAAAATTTGTTGTGTAAAATCGCAAATGAATGAGCCAAACAAGTAATAAAGTGATGAGATGAGTATCTTCTCACGAGAATTGTTGTAAACTAATTCCCAAAACTTGAAATAATCCTAATTTTATTTAGCTAATAAAGTTTGATTGATAAAAAATCAAAAGTAAATTTAAATACAAATAAGTAAATGAGATTAAATTAATAAGCTAAAAACTCTAGGGTTATAATTTTACTTTAACTAATTAATTTTTCCCCTTTATTTTTTTTAATAAGAATTAATTATTTGGTTGCTAGTTGAATATCTCTAAATTATTCATATAGCCCTTCCCGAGTTTAAAGAAAATACTCTATAAAGTTTAATTGCTATGTTCCCATACAAAGTTAAAACATTACAAGATTCATTAAAATTGATGAATCTCTTTTAAGAACTACACATACCATGCAAATATACTTCTATCCTACGTGTAATTTATGACATTCAATACAATTAACTAAGACATATAAATTAGTTTCCGCTATTATTATGATTAACAATTCAACTAAATAATGATCAATTATTTAGAAGCATTAAGAGTAATATTGAATGCATCAATTAATATAGGAAATCCATAATTAAATTAAACAATAGGTCGGAATATCAGAGTTAGGTTAAATCATAACCCTAGAAAAATAAATCTACTCCATAACAAAATAAAACACAACAAATATTAAATAACAAAATATAATAAAAGATTGAGAAAACTTAGTAGTTTGAAGATTCTCAGTAGAGTTTCCTTTTTTACTTTACTACTCTTCTCTAAGCTTTCTCTCTCTAATGTCTTGTGTGACTTTGAATTGTAAATCTAATAACTATTTATAGGCAAAGTCTACCTCCATTTATATCATCGCATGCATCATTATCTATTAAGCTTTCTAATTTTCTACCCTTCTGCGTTATTACTTACATCATATGTCAAATTGCATCATTGTTTATATCATATGCCAAATGACATAAACGCTTACATTAGCATGATATAATATTTATTTTTAGAATATTTGATTTTTAAAATGCGATAACTTCTTTGAACAATTTTTTATTCGAGTTATTCTTTTCAAAATATTTAAAGCGATGAGCTGATTCAAATAAAATTCAATTTACAACGATGAATTCGTTATGAATAGTAGCATTTGATGGGTCCACATGTAATTTTCTATCAGTTTTATCCTAAAAATAAAAAATACAAAAAGATATAATAATTTTTTTAATAATAATAATAATAATAAAATCTAAGTTAAAATTTAAGTTTAAATAGATAAAATAACTCTATAAAAATAGAGTTATCAACCATAAAGATCTCAAATCTAACGAACAGTCATACCATCGTAACTTAAAAAAATCTAATAAACATGTGAATAACGCTCTATATGGGTTTTCAAGCGGGTCAATTCGATGTATTTATTCTCAAACAAGCTTAGACTGAGTGAACACATTCACTAGTAGTTTATATATCAGCTATCTTTCTTTTTAGAAGAAGTAAATATAACATATGTCAATCTAATTAAGATTTTTCAACGTCCTAATGTCCTAATCTTGATAATTCAACAATGAAAAAAATTAAAAATGACGGTATCTTATAAATTAAATTTATAATAATTTCTCTTATTATTATTCTAAATACTTTATATAGTACAAGTAATCTGAAAAAAAACTTATAAATAAATTATAAATTTTATCAACCACCATTTGCAGCGCCGACTTGGGTGTAGGATTTCACAGACGAAGGGTGGAGAATTTTCGCGAAGAGACAACATTGGAGGAGCCGCCACGTATGGTCATAAAAGGTTGAACTGAAGTTGTGCTGGTTGCTGGCTTGCTGCTAATGATTTTGCTGGTGGGAGGACGGACGGTCAGCAAATACAGCACCGTTTTAGACTAACGTCTTGTATACTTTTTATTACTGAATATTTGCCGCTCAAAATGGAATGTGAAGTAAAATCTTAGTTAAGTGCAGACCGAATAGCAAACAACCCATAAGTCCACAACGTTTTATTAGATTGCAAAAGCGAACATTCACACAGATTAAAATTGGGATTCCTCTCTTGATTTGATTTCGACATATATGTTAAGAGGAAAATCTAGATCATGAGAGAATTCCGGTACAAATCCATAACTACATCAACAACATTAAAGCAGAAAAACAAAAGCAAATTATACCTTATTAAGAGTTCCTGGCTTATTAAGGATAAACTTCAATGAGAGATCTTAAACCTAATACGGGGCTTATTTTATAGTAACTGAAACCAGCCTCCAGAAAAAGCATATCCCATTCTTTCTCGTCTCGCTCTTTCCCTTTGACCAATACCATCATCAGCATGTCGAAGAAGAGTTGTGTTTCGGTTGACTTGTCGTCTCCTTTTTTATTCTCCACAATCATGTCAATTATGATCACTTTCCCTGCCTTGCCATTGCTTGTAATTGCTTTCTTACATTTCTTAAGAATCTTTACACATTCTTCATCGTTCCAATCGTGTAATATCCACTGTTTGTCCCAGCCCAATAATGAAATTAAAAATATTTTAAGGTTCAAATTAATGGAATCATATATGTATGTGAATGACGGTTTCGTACGTGGAAAATAATAAAAAATAAACTTAAAAAAAATTTTAAGAATGAAATTATAGAAAAATGTGGGTAGCACTAAATAATCTTACTATTAATGCATTTTAAAGTAGTACACGAAGTTTTGAGAGCAAAAACTATTCACGTTAAGGTTGGAGACAAATTGTAATTATCATTAGATGATGTTTTTCATTTTTTCATGTAATTCAAGTGAAATGAAGTTACAAATTTATTTAAAAAAAAAAACATTGAAAGATGAGAAAAATGAGAATGATACCTTTAGTAGAACGGCATCTGCCGGAGGAACTGCCTCCAACATGTCCCCTCCAACGTATTTCAGATTGTCATCGTCTTTCAGGTCAGTAACCACATGCGGCAGATCAAAAACAGTGCACTCCATTTGTGGAAACTCTTTAGCAATGGCCTTGGCCATAGTTCCTGTGCCGCCACCGACATCGACCAACGAATTCAACCCCTCAAACACATGCTTACACTTATGACTCACCACGTTTGTCGCTAACCGAGCATCACTAGCCATGGCTTCATTGTAAAAATTGTTGAGGTTTGGCTCATGGCCAGCATAGTCCCAAAACGTCGTCCCATGAGCCGTACTGAACGGAGAAGGATCGTCGTTTTGAAACCAAGTGCTCACATGGTGCCATGGTGTTGTCAAAACAGGGTCGAGCATGGCTAGCAAGAAAGGTGTTACGCTAAAAGGATTGTCTTTAAGAAGAAGTTGAGATGCTCTGGTGAGAATATAGCCTTCTTCTTGGGAATCTTGACCAAGTTTTTGTATTGCAAAAAAGCCAGAGTGAACTAGAATGCGCATGAGGCGGTACACACAATGGGTTTTGGTTGGGTGAATTGGGAGTGCACTAACAAGCTCATCAAGGGTCATTGGTTTTTTATGGCTGTGGATGATTTCAAATATTCCTAATCGAACTGCACAATTCAGAGACATGGAGTTTATGAAATTGAAAATGTGATTCCAGACATGGGCTTGAGCTTTGAGTAGCTCACTTTCGTGCTCTCCATCCGTAAAAAACATATCCATCTTCGACCTATCTAAGCTATCTAGCCGGTGACTTGCTGATTCATATGAATAGGTTGTGTATTATATAGAGTGATACATTCTGTGAATAAGAACAAACAAGAGTGAAAAAACGTGTCAAATGAGGTAACGCAAACAAAGAAGTTGCTATATATCACATCCAGACAATTCGGTATCAGAATTAGATATCCATCTCAAAATTTTAATATGACATAGAATCGGGTACTTTAGCTAGATATCACATTCACACAATTTGGTATCAGAGTTAGGAATTAGATATCAATTTTAAAAATTGAATACGACATCATAATCAGATATTGTAGCTTAATATCATGTTCGGACAATTAGGTATAAGAATAAGATTTTAGTAATGTGCTGTCAGAGCCAATATTTTTGGACATTAATACTGGAAGTATTGTTAATATTTGTTGGCTATTATACAGGCGAATTTGGAAAGTTATCAGGTCGGAAGAAGCCGTATGAATATGCTGTTAGATTGATGTTCTAGTTACAAGTTGCAAATATTGCGATGATAGCACAGAAACGATAGCTTCTTTTTTTTTTTGGCAACTTGGAATCATGTGGAAATTGGGATCAAATACCAAATTCATGTGCCCAGGCATTTAATCTGGCTCTATAAAATTTATACATTCACATGACATGTCTATAGCGCCAAATGATTATCATAAACTTAGAAACTACTTCTTTGTTTTCACTTTTACCACAATCTCTGTTACTTTTGTAGCATCTTATATGTAATCTACCACTAAAAACTGTTGCTTGAACGTAATTTGGTCGCCGAAAGCAACTATATATTAATTATTTTTCAAAATGATGCAAGTTGAGCATTTTCTTGCATCTAAATTTGTTCTAATTTTTTTTTTTACCTCCTGCTCTTTTAAAAATTACCCATTACATCCTTCCCCTTATTTGTATTAACATTAAAACAACTTTTTGAAGGGTGAAATGATTTTTTAAAAAGAAAAAAGTTGATAAGTCTAGGAAAAATGGTTATCTCTCTCTTTTTCCTCTCTCCACTTTTCTTTACTTTCACAATGGCCAAACACTTTTTTTTTTCCCATTTATCAAATTAATATATATATATATATATATTGCCTAATATCCTAATTTCTTCATAAATTCATACCTAAAAAAGAGAAATTCAAACAAAAAAAAATCAAAAGAAGAAGAACCGATTTGCTTGGGTTTGAGTTTGGATTTGTGGATTTTGAGTTTGTTGGGTGTGTGTTTTGTTTTTGTTTTTTATTTTGATTTTTTACATTGACGACGGTACGTGAAAGAAAAATCAAATTATTATTTTATTTTATTGTAAAATCAACAGTGCAAAATTGAGAATTTGTTAATGATAATTTGATATTATAAAGAGGATGAGGTTGTATTGACAAAAAATTTAGTCTATAACACAATATACACATGTTAATTGCTTTTTTTTTATAATTTTAAAAATAATAGTCGACATTGTTAGCATAGATGTTTTTCATAAATTAATTTGAGATTTAGTTGTGAAATTAAGAAAAAAAAAATAGAAGAAAAAACATTGATCGGGTGATAGTACACGCTTATATATTTTTATTTATTTATTTATTTATTTTTGTCCTGAGTTGAGTGTTTTTATTACTAATAGGGCATTATTAGAGTTTACATTAAAGACGAAGATTTATTTGAATGAAATAGAAATTTTGTAGAGTTTGTACAAGAGAAGAAGTGCAATAGAAATTTGGTAGAATTTTTATGAAAGAAGAAAAAGAAAAAACATAAAAATATATATAAAATATTTATATTTCATTATGTATTAATAAATAATTTTATTTTATTTTAAAATTAAGAGTTAATGCATGACACTAGTTGACCCACTTGTTTTATCAATCGATCATCTAAAAGGTAAAATTGTAAGAGCCCAAAAAGGTAATTTTAACTAATAATTTTTCAAAGAGCATACAGATAATGGGTAATTAAATCATAAGTTAGGAAAGTATCAGACATTTTTCTAATACAATTGTATTAATCTCTGCCTTCATAATTATAGGTCAAGTGACAATTCAACAACAAGGTTGTCTAACTGTCATCTCTTTATATTTCCTTCTATTCTAAGCATACTTTTTCATGAGGATAATAGTTATGAAAAATTCGAATTTTAAATTTTAATATATTTTTTTCTCTTCTTTGTACCTCAATTCAATGTTGTTTTGGTTTCTATTATAAAACTTAAAAAGTTTTTTTGTTAATATTTTTACATGTCTCAAATTTTATTTTAAATTTGTATCTTAAATAACGTGGTATTTATAAAATAAAAGATTTATGCTATAATGTGAA
>JAXCLQ010071866.1:0-11181 GCA_035584115.1 Cedrela odorata
GGGTCTAAAAATGCTGACTGGAGTGATAGAGCTGAAAATTTTGACATAAGAGCTGAGAAAGACTTTTGGGGTGAAATAAAAAGAGGCTTGGTACTTGCCCACAACCTCTCTCCCACTTTTCATTTATCCACCTTCATTCGTTGCTTTGCTATTGTTTATTTTTAATTTTTTAAGAGTTTTTCAAAAGAAGGATTCTTACATGCTTGTTAGGTTGACATGGAAGGCTTAGTGAGGAAGTAGTCTTTACATATATTGAAGATAGTCCTAAAGATAAGTGGAGAAAACCAAGACTTCTCTGATGTTCCAGAGAGGAAATCACAAGAAAAGCATTCAACAACTCAAGGCATGACAAAGAGAGAGCTTTGGGCTGCCAAGGAAGCCAAATCGCTGAGGGTAGGGAAACTTTGCAATTCAATCGATTTAGGCTTGAAAGGACAGCAGCAGTGAGAGGCATTCATACTGCTGTATGAAATGCTTGAAGAGCACGGTACTCACCTCATAGAAGCTACTTGAAATTATCCGGTAATGACACTTATTTTTTCTATTATTCATTTAATCATTTGATTTCTTCGGAACTTCTTATCAAGATAAAGTACGATTTTGGTGGTCTATATAAAATGATCATATTACATAGTACTTTGCTGGAAAAGTAAATAAGCTTTCCTAATGGTATTATTCTTATTGATTGAATCTCAATTCTACAGAACTTGTCTACTAATTACATATTTTGTCTCAGGTAACCTTGTTACTTCAATTTTTTTGTCTTACATGATAACCTTCCTAGCTCTGTTGGAAGAGCTCACCAATACTAGATGGAAACTTTGGATTAAATCTTTAATTGGTTATTAGTTATGTGGGAAAGGGGTTTTCGTCATTCTAATCCTCAAGGTTAGTGGGAATCACTTGATTAGACTAATCAATTTTATTCCTTCGAGAAGTCAGTTTGCTTAAACCATGTAATATTTGTTGGAAAATCTTGGGTTTGACTTTCTAAAAGATTGTATATGGTTGTAAATAACTAATTGACAGCTGTGATATTGACAATTGTGATGTTTCTCATTTATTAATCAATAATTAAATTGTAAGATTTAATTTATTTATTAAAATAGAATAATGACCTTGTATTATACAAATGTATTAAGTTTATGATCAAAGATATGAAAAACTTCTTCTTCTCTCAGTATTTTTCTTCTCTTTCTACATTGTATCAGAGTTGTAAGGCTCGATTCTTTGGGCCTTTTCTTTGGCCTTAATCAACCTTTCACTTCTTCTTTTTCTTTTTCGGCTTTAATCGTCGTTTAAATTTTGTTCTTCAATCAGCCTTCATTGCTGGAAAAATTTTTGAGTTTAACCATCGCACTGTTGCCAAAATTGTACCAAATCAGGTTGCCGGAAAAACTATTGTAGCGTTTTACTGTAACTTTTCAAATAACCTATCGTCTAAACGATGTCAAAAACATCTGAAATCTACAATTTTGCTGTTAGAATTGAAGAAGTGGCTCACATCCAGCAGTTAGAGAATTGCAACAGATTCAATTAGCATATCGATTGAATGGAAAAAATTACTTAAAGTGGTCATAGTTTGTTCATACCACTTTAAAAATGAAAGAAAAAAGTAAGCCATTTGCTTGAAATAAGGCCGAAGAAAAGAGATCCCTAGTTTGATGGTTGGGATAAAGAAAATTCACTTGTTATGACTTGGCTGTAGAATTCTATGACACCTGAAATCAGTAACATATGTATTTTCTTGACAATCGCGAAGGATATTTGGGAAATTGTTCAATAAATATACTCAAAGAAAGGTGACTCGGCACAAGTATATGAGATAAAGGTTCAGACCGGCTTGGTAGTTGAAGGAACAAAACTATCACGGAATATGCCAATACATTCAATAATTTATGGTAGGAGCTTGATTACCATAGGTGCTTTGAAATAAAATGTCTAGAGGATGCAACAATTGTAAAGAATTTTATATAATAAGATCGAGTTTATGATTTTCTTGTAGAACTCAACATTGAATTTGATCAAGTCCGAGTTCAAATTTTTGGTAAGGATGAAATTCCTCCTTTGAATTAGGTGATTTCCATAATTCAATCGAAGGAAAAAAAAAAAAGAGAGGGGTTATAAATCCCAGAATTTGGAAGGGTCGGCTATGGTAGTTAACGAGAGCAGTGAACCAAGGATAACCTTAAAATAATCATTAATTCTTAAAAATGAGAAGATAGAATTGTCAAAAACTTCAATTCGAGATAATAAGGACAACCTTTGGTGTACTTTTTGTAAGAAATCAAGACATACTCAAGAGTGTTGTTGAAAACTTCATGACAAGCCTCCTAGTAAGAACTGGAGAAATAAATGAGGACAATACCGAAATAATAGATAGGCACATGTGACTGCTTTGCAGAATAATGAGTACATAACTCAAAGAGAATTCAATAAGAGTGAAATTGAGAGCTTTGTTAGGAACTCTTGAGAAGCTCTCAGATATTTGCTCTTTGGCACATTTGTGTAAAATTTTTATTTTCATTAGATTTAACACTTTAGATAAAATCTTTGTTAACTCATTAATTGTAGACTCAGAAATAACTGATCACATGACATATTCATCACGTAAATTTAGCACTTATATCCCTTGTCCTAGTACTAGAAAAATTGCCACTATCAATGGTTCACTAATCAATATAGTAGGAATAGGAAATATTAAGATTAGTTCATCACTAGGGATGGTATTTTTGCCCTCAAACCCGCAAACTCGTTCTTACCCGATCTGCATAGGATGGGTTTGGTGTGCCTCTAAGCGAGCTTGCGAAAGATTTGAGAAATAAATTTAAAACCGGTAACGGGTTTGGGAAGGATACATGTATGAATAAATATCCGGGGATATATATATATATATATATTTTTTTTTTCTAAAAGGAGCAAAATGACGTCGTTTTAATATTAAACCTAAATATCCCTAAACAACATTGCAACACCACATTTAACATGAATATTATTTTATTCCTTTTAGCAAGATGTAAGATTAATATGTTGTTGAGGTTTCCTATATAAGATTTATTGAAAATGATAATAAAGTCAAATAAACTAGCCGTGTGAATAGTATTGCGAACAGTAATCGTGAACAGTAACTTATCCTCTTTTTTTAAACTAGCCGTTGTAACTTTTGTATTTGTCAAACTAGCTGTTACACATCCTTGTATTTGTCAAACTAGCTGTTACACATCCTTATATTTATCAAACTAGCTGTTATAATCTCTTGTATATAAACACATATCTTACTAAATGAAAATCACAACAAAAACTTCATTATTTCATCATCTATATTTTCTTCTTTATTCTTTCATCTATATTTTTAACATGGTATCAAAGCAAGTTTGATTCTAAATCTATCTTTCATCTCTTGTTATTTGTTGATTTTTGGTGCTTCAAGACATTCCCCTTCAAAACCAAATTAAGAAATGAAAATGGAGGGCTTGTCATACAACACCAAGAACAAGAGTTCTTTCAAGGGAGTTGATAATGATGGTAACACCACCTTGAAACTTCTAAAACGCTTTGGGAGTTTATCAAGAGGCAATTTGGTCATCAAGGAAACTTGATGAGAATATATGAGTTAAAGCACTTCATCAACAATATCAACCTTGGAGGAGGTGATCCGATAGAGTACAACACAAAAATGAAGGAGGCATGGGATGAACTCCAATCCTTAAGGCCAAATACCACAAATATTGTGGAAGTAGAAAAAAGAGCCAATGAGGATCTTGTGATATCATATTTGATGAGCTTGGGTTCCAACTACGATGATCTTAGGAATCACATCCTTAGATTTGAGCATATACCTCGTTATGATGATGTGGTAAACAAGGTGAATAAAGAATATATGCAAAGAAAAATTCTGAATGGGAACTCAAATAAGGCCAAAAGAGGTAGCTTGGTAGATAGCAAGGAAGAAGGCATGATGGTTCAAGGGGAGAAAATCAAAGCAAAGTGCGATAAATGTGGACGGATACACAACCCCAAGGACAAATGTTGGAAGTGTGGTCATTGCAAGATGCTAGGTTATGCTAAAGAAAAATGTTGGATCCTCAATCCACATCTTAAGCTAAACAACTATAAAGAGAAGGCACCATCGCAATGCACTCAAAATGCTATCGAAAAGGGCAACTCAAAACTTTTTGAGGATTTGGAAAAACTACTTCAAAATTATCTCCCAAGTTCTCCTCAAGGTATGTTTTCCATGTCACAATCTAATTTTGATCATTGGGTTATTGATTCGGGTGCTACTAATCATATGTTTAGAAATAAAAATAAGGCATCTAGAATAGAAACCCTAGAAAATTTTAGAAATGTGACAATAGCTAATGGTAATGAAATACCAATTAAAGGACTAGGAGATATTAAACTTTTATCTAAAGAAACAAAAGGCCTTTATATACCAAATTTCTCATCAAATTTGCTGTCGGTTAGTAAAATAACAAAAGACATAAATTGTCGTGTTATCTTTAAACCTAATAAAGTGATATTTCAGGACATACTAACCGAAAAGAAGATTGGTGAGGGAAATCTACAAGATGGTCTATATTTTCTGGATAGCAATAATCAAGCTCTTAGAGTTGAAGAAGACTTTAGACTTCAAAAACTTTGGCATGCAAGACTAGGACATCCACTTAGTAATATTTTGTGTAAAATGATTCCGAATGTTAAGTTTAGTGATTTTAAACAATGCACGGCTTGTAATTTAGGAAAACAAATTATACTTCCTTTTGTACATTCGGAAACTTGTTATAATGAAACCTTTGATTTATGGACTTCTCCTTTAAAATCTCATAATGGTTTTAAATATTTTGTGACATTCATTGATCACAAGTTTAGATATACTTGGATTTACTTGATTAAAAATAAATCAGAGACTTTATCATGTTTTAAAGAATTTGTAACCTTAATTGAAAATCAACACGGCAAAAGGATTAAAATTCTTAGGAGTGATACTGGGGGAGAATACACTAGTAATGCCTTTGAGGATTATCTAAGCACTTTAGGGATAATTCACCAAACAACTTGTCCCTACACACCCGAATAAAACGGTGTAGCTGAATGAAAAAATCGACACATTTTAGATATATGAAGGTCAATGATGTTTCATTTCAATGTTCCTAAAAGATATTGGAATGAAGCCATTCTCACTGTCATACACTTAATTAATCAAATGCCTTCTAAGTTATTAAATGAAAAATCTCCTTTCGAGTTTTTGTATAATAGACAACCGAACTTATCTTATCTTAAAGTATTTGGTTGCACTTGCTATGTTCATATCCCTAATCATGTTAGAGATAAATTGAGTCATAGGAGTGTTAAGTGCATATTTTTAGGATATTGCACCGATAAAAAGGGTTATAAATGTTTAGATTCTTGTACAAATGAGAGAATTCTCTCAAGGAATGTTACATTCTAAGAAAATGATCCTTACTTTGATAATATAAAAAATGAGGAAGAAACCAAGGAGGATTCTCTTCCCTTATCTATTGTGAGTAATCAATTGAGTTCATTAACAAATAATGAACAAGTCAATAATCATGGAGTTGTTTTGAATGAGAGTGAAAGTGAGGAAACATTTAATAATGAGCAACTTAATGCTCAAATAGATTCTCATAATGAAATTCCATCTAGTTCTTCACAAGTTGATCAAAATGAGAGAGAATTCACTTCTCTATTACATGATCAAGATCCTCCACTTAGGAGATCTCAAAGAATTAGGAAGTCTCCATCCAAATGGAAGAGAAAGGAATTCTTCTATGAGAATAAGGTCACAGCACATCTTATAGAAAATTATTATACCTTAAACAATGTCAAAGAGAGTTATAAAGCTTTTCTAACTAAATTGGATAGTTTAAGAGAGCCATCTTACTATAATGAGGCCAAAGACATTTCTATTTGGAGGAATGCCATGGATGAGGAGTTGGATGCTCTAGCTAGAAACAAAACATGGGAAATTGTTCCTCTCCCTCAAGGTAAGAAAACAGTCGGGTGTAAGTGGGTATACAAAACTAAGTTAAAGAGTGATGGTTCTATTGAAAAACATAAAGTTAGATTGGTTGCTAAAGGATTCACTCAAACCTATAGTTTAGATTACACTGAAACATTTGCCCCAGTGGCCAAAATGAACACTATTAGAGTCATTTTGACCTTAGCCACTAATTATGAATGGGAAATGTATCAAATAGATGTCCGAAATGCTTTTCTCTAAGGAGAATTGGAGGAAGAAGTTTACATGGATATTCCACAAGGATACAACATTAAAGTACCTAAAACACATGTGTGTAAACTTAAAAAAGCCATTTATGGCTTAAAACAATCACCTAGGGCTTGGTACTCTAGGTTGCAAGGTGCTTTAACTTCTCAACACTTCAAGATTAGTAGTGCTGATCATTCATTATTCATCAAACACTCTAATATAGGTATTACCATTGTGATAATTTATGTAGATGATATAATTATAACCGGAAATGATACTTTGGGAATTAAAAACACTAAAAGTTTTTTAAAGTCTACTTTTGATATTAAAGACCTTGGTCACTTACGGTATTTCCTAGGTATAGAAATTGCCCATTCTAGTAAAGGACTTTATCTATCCCAAAAGAAATACACACTTGATCTTTTGAAAGAAATAGGTAAACTTGGAGGGAAGATAACCTCAACACCAATTGAAGGACAAGCCAAAAAGAGGGAAGGCAAGCCAGTTGAAGACATCAAGCAATATCAAAGAATTGTAGGTAAGTTAATTTACTTAATCATTACTAGACCTGACATATCTTTTGTTGTGAATCAGGTAAGCCAATTCATGAAATGTCCAATGACCAACCATATGGAAATGGTGGACCGAATACTCAAATATCTCAAGGGAACACCGGGACAAGGAATACTCATGAAAAAACATGGACATCATCAAATTCTTGCCTACACGGATGCTGATTGGGCAGGAAGCATTGAAGACCGCAAGTCAACAACTGGATATTGCACCTTTTTGGAGGGAATTTGGTGACTTGGAAATGCAAGAAGCAAACTGTAGTGGCAAAATCAAGTGCTGAAGCCGAATATAGAGCAATGGCTTTAACCACTAGTGAATTGATATGGTTGAAGGCATTGGTTGAAGATTTGGGTTTTAAGGTGGAGGCACCCATGAAGCTACATTGTGACAATATGTCGGCGATACATATTGCAAATAATCCAATTTTTCATGAGAGGACCAAACATATAGAGGTAGATTGTCATTTGATACGAGAAAAGTATTTGAATAAGACAATCTCAATGCCTTATGTAAAGAGTGAAGATCAATTGGTGGACGTGTTCACTAAACCTTCAAGTATTAAACAACTTCACGAGTTTATTAGCAAGTTGAACTTGATCAATTTGTTCTAGTCCAACTTGAGGGGGAGTGTTGAAAATGATAATAAAGTCAAATAAATTAGCCGTGTAAACAGTAACCGTGAACAGTAACTTATCCTCTTTTTTCAAACTAGCCATTATAATCTTTTTCTTATCAAAGATTTGCAAGTTGCACATCTGCTACTTGTATTCAACATTATTACTTCTTATTTATTCCCTTTAAATTCTTCAGAATCTGCAATATCTTCATGGATATGTAAGGGAGATATTATTTCCTTACTTTCAATTTTAATATTAGAAATAGATTAATGGCTATTTTTTTAAATTTATTTTTTTATTGTATATATTTTATATTTTATACGAATGATGTGTTTTATTTTGAATTAATATTGAAAATTCTATTAAAAATCCGTTAAATATCCGCACGGATTTAGTAAATGCTAAGTACCTGTTTAAACAGGTTTGGTAATGAAATATCAAACCTGCTATGAATTCGGTATGAGTATGGTATTGAATTTTTTTTGAGAATGCAGATGCGGGTTTAGAGATATCCGTTCCAAACTCAATCCTCTGTCATCCCTATTCATCACTCACATTGAAAAATGTACTTCATGCACTAAAACTGTCCACGAATCTGGTCTCTATAAAATAATTGACTCAATACATATCCTACAATATGATTTTTCTATTTATTTAAAAAAAATAGAGTTGCCATCGCACCAAGAGATTTTGTTTGATGGGTTTTCTACTCTGTTTTAGACTAGGAGAGAGACTCAAAAACAATTCTTAGAAAGGAATGAGTGTAATTTAGCCATTCTTTAATTGCTCTGCCTCTGTAGGGCGTTTTGTAAGCATGCCATAGCTTATGTAACTTCATAATAACTACCAATATTTTGGCTAGCTTTTGCTACCTTCTTCTTCATAAATTTAGCTGCTTTTGCATAGCTTATAATAGACTTTTACCCTTTTTGTGATTATAAATAGAATAGTGATGAACATTCCCTTTTTTGACTCTTTTCTTTTCTTGATGTTGAAGCTTCATTATATAGGCATAGATTGTATTTCTAATGGGTCAACTCATTCAACTCACCACTCTCTAGGATAACTCAACTCAGAGTTAAACTCGAGTGATTATGCATGATCATATATCTTATTACATGTAGACTAAATTTGTTCAGATTAGTTTTGGTAGTCTCTTTTTAAGCTTAACTTCATAAATTTAAAGTCTCGTCATCGTGAGGTGAGAAAGATGCAAACATAATTGTTCTTGGTAAACTAACTTATAACTCAGCCAAGTGTACACACAGTTTGAATTTACAAATAGAGATATTGTAACCAAGCTAATTGAGTAATCTCTGAGCATTGAAAGGATAAAAAAGAAAGCTTTGCAACCATTTGGACCCAATCATGTCACATCAACTAGACAACAGAAAAATAATTATATATAATTTCTCTAATTAGTCAATGTGATTATCACTCACATTAATCGTATGACATGTCTTAAGTCAGTTTTTTTATAGAGACCAGATTCGTGAACAGTTTTGGTATATAAAGTACATTTTTCAATGTGAGTGATGAACTAATCTTAATATCTTTTATTTCTGCTATAGTGATTAGTGAACCATTGGCAGTGACAATTTTTTTAGTATTAGGACAAGGGGTATAGGTGCTGAATTTATGTGATGAATGTAACATGTAATCAGTTGCTCCTGAGTTTATAATCCATGAGTTAACAAAGGTTTTATCTGAAACATTAAATCAATTGAAAATAGAAAATTTACCTGAATGCGCCGAAGAGCAAATACTCAAGAACTTCTCAAGAGTTTCTAGCAAGGCTCTCAATTTTACTCTTGTTGAATTCTCCTTGAGTTATATGCATTCTAGAGAGTAGTCACATATGTTTGTCCACTATTTCGGTGTTGTCCTTTTTTTATTTCTCTAATCCTTACTAGAAGGTTTGCCATGAAGTTTCCAACAACACTCTCGAGTATGTCTCGATTTCTTGCAATAAATACACCAAAAGTTGTTCTTGTTATTTCGTATCGAAGTTTTCGATAATTCTGCCTTTCTATTTTCAGGAATTAATAGTTGCCTTTGGTTTACTGCTCTTATTAATCACCATAACGTTCACTGCTCTCGTTAACCACTATATCCGATCCTTCCAAGTTCTGAGGTTTCAACATAACCTCTCTCCTAGTTTCCTCTGATCAAATTATGATAATCACCTCATTCAAAGAAAGAATTTCATCCTTACTAAGGATTTGAATTCGGACTTGATCAAATTCAATATTGAGTCCCACAAGAAAATCATAAACTCGATCTCGTTATATGAAATTCTTTAAAATTGTTGCATCCTCTAGATACTTTGTTTTAAAGTATCTATAGTGATCAAGCTTCTACCATAGATTCTTGAGTGTTGACATATTCCGTGACAGTTTTATTCTCTTGAACTGCCAAGCCGATTTGAACCTTTATCTGATATATTTGTGCCGAATCACTTTTCTTTGAGTATGTTTGTCCAACAGTTTCCCAAATATTCTTCGTGGTTGTTAAGAACATACACGTGTCACTAATTTCAGGTGTTATGGAATTCCACAGTTAAGTTATGACAAATAAATCTTCCTTGTCCCAAGCATCAAATCAAGGATCTCCTTTCTGCGACCTTGTTCTAAGCAGATGACTTACTTTTTCTTTCCTTTTCAAAGTGATGCGAACAAACTATAACCACTTCAAATAGTTTTTTTTCCATTCAATCAATATGCTGATTAAATCTATTGCAATTCCCCAACTGTTCGATGTGATGCCACTTCTTCATTTCTAACAGCAATGCAATGACTAAATTCAGAAATTTTCCCAGCGATTAAGGCTGAAAAAGAAAAAGTGAAAAGGCGATTGAGGCCAAAGAATTAAGCCTTACAGCTTTGATACTATGTAGAAAAGTGAAGAAAAATACTGAGAGAAGAAGTTTTTCATAATTTTTATCATAAACTTAATACATTTTTATAGTAGAAAGTCATTGTCCTATTTTAGTAAATAAATTAAATCTTACTATTCAGTCATTAACTGAATAAATGAGGAAGATAACAATTGTCAATATCACAGCTATCAATTAGCTATTTACAACCATATACAATCTTCTAAAAAGTCAAATCCAAGATTTTCCAACAATTTTTTTGCGGGCATTTCTTAACTTTTTCCTATCTCCTTCTCCTGCCCCCGGTGGTGCTCTGTATCTCAATTTTGTAGCATTTTTATTTGTTTCTTATTCGTGCCAATTTGTTCATCACAGGTATTTAAGGCTTCTGGATTAACTTTCGTAGATAAAAATATATTACATGAAAAACAGTTCCAACTCATCAGGTATTGATAATGATTTGGTATTATGTGGTCTGTTACTCTGCTTATTCCATCTGCTGAATCTTAGTTGTTTTGGATCCTTGATTTAGTTTGCTAGAATTGTATGAACAGCATCAATTATGTGCATCTTTCAGCATCTAAGGTGGTAACTAGATGATTGCATAGATGAGTAGAAAAGAGTTCTATGGATAACAGTCCATGGAAATTGAACTTGCATGGATGTCGCGTCCGTGCTCCATGAAAAGATGGATTGTCTAACTATTGACTAGTTTTCAGTTTAGCTGTATTTACCTGCTAAGTGATTCTGCTGCTATTGTTGCATTCCAAAATCTCATTCTATCCGCATTATTTTGTGTTGTGTTGTATCTCCTCTTTAAAAGATTTATTTGTGGTTTTCTCATAAATGTTTCTATATTTTATTACATAAGTAGCATGTAAAAC
>JAXCLQ010071867.1:0-11175 GCA_035584115.1 Cedrela odorata
TCTTCAAAAAAACCGAAAGGGTACCTTCTTCTTCTTCTTCAACCTTGAGCAATTTATTGAAGCAAGCTTGGGTTGTGTTTGGTTATGAACCAGAGTAAAAATAGAAGAGAGAAAAGAGAGCATCTAGAGAGAGAAAGCTTGGTAAGCTTGTTGAAGCTTAAACCAAAGCTTGAAGATCTCAAATAAGCCGAAACCAGTATCATCACTCCGACGTATGGGCCACCTGAGGAAACAAGCAAAGATGTTCTCTTGCTGCACCAGATCACAACAAAGGAGTAAGATTTCTAAACTTATGTTTTAAATTTTAAAATAGTTTTTGAAAGCCAACATATACATATGTGCATGTCTAGATCATATGGGAAGCCATTTTCGCATGACCATGGCTCTCCTGCGGTGGTCGCGTGCCCGAAAATTAATTCCGTACATCGCCTTTCTGTTACTCATGAAAGCAGAGCATGTTCGGGTCACTGTTCTGTTCAAAACCAATATAGAACCTATTAAGTGTACACTTTTGGTTTTTTATTTCTTGTTTTCTATTTTATTGTTGGTTTTTTTTATATTTTTATAAAACATCATATCTGTTGGATTTTTTTTTAAAAAAAAACAATCGTGTATTATTGCGAATCATTTGAGGAATGATGCTTAGTGAAATAGGTAAATTTAGGAGAAATTAATATTTTTAATTTTTGTAAAAATTACTAAAAATGAGTATAAAAAATATTAGTGAAAATGGGTATTTTTCGTATTGGTTATTATGGGTGTAAAAAAATGGGTATTCATTGTTGTCAAATATTTTATAAATGATGCTCTAAATGTGGGTATGAGAAATTTCTTATTTTGAAATATTTGAGAAACAACGCTCTGAAAATGGGTATAAGAATTTTTTTCAATATTAGTGAAAATGGGTGGTTATGATATATCTGAAATAGCCAAAATGACTCAAAATGGATATTTCTTATATTGGTTTTTATGTTTACAAGAAAATGGGTATTCTTTGTTGTGAAATATTTGACAAATAATGGTCTAAAAATGGGTTTGCTTACTATGACGTGACTGAAATGGCTAAACTATGGATTTGCTTTGATGTTTATTTATGTCATGGATTTGTATTATCAGATTTGAAATATGTTGTATAAGTGACTAATAATGATTACCAAATTTCATTTTGTTATTCAGATGGATCGAATGGATATATTAGCTTATTTTTGTGGTCAGAAAGTGAAATTTTTTATTAAGTTGGATTGCAAAAGTTTAGTCACTTTGATTAACAATGTAATGGACATAATGTATAACAGGCATAGATATGATGAAGAGCAATTTTTGGTGTTTAGCATTATCCCTTGGGCTAATGATAGGAAGCCACTAAAATCAAACCAAGATTACATAGATTTTATAAACGTAATGATTGAGAAAGGGTATGGTAAAGTCAAAGTAAAGGTTGAGTTATTACCATTAGCGTCACATGCTAGCCTTATATATGATGATCCAATGTTACAGCTAACATAAGCCTACACACAAATTAAGACCTTAAAAAACTCCCGTCAAACAGAACCTGAAAACTCCTCCAAATAGAAACTGAAAACTTCCACCCTCTCCACTCCCCAAATTGAAACTGAAATGTCCACCTTCAACCTGAAAACACTAAAACTTGCCCCCATAAACCACCACTAATAGGATCTTGGGAATGGGATGATGACTTTGAAGAACAAATCCTTGAAGAAATTAATAGAATGTGTGAAGACCAACAAAGAAATGATAAAATTGCAGAAGTTGAAGATCACTGAACTGAACAAAGGTCTATTAATGGAGAGAAAGAACAAAAGCTCTATGGTTGGCTTCTAGGGACTTTATAGAGGGCCACCCGCATTTGCTCATCTAGGACAAGCTAGTAAGCTCATGGCCGCAAGTTAGAGAGGCACTAATGAGGCTTGGAATTGTCATTATATTTATGATTTTAGAGGTGTGACAGCTGAGACATATGTTATGTCTCCTCCTACTACTTCTGCAATGTCTTAAAAAAATCTTTAGATAGGGATGGTTAGGTGTCTTAGAAAGTCCTTAACCATCAGCACTCCAGATGCATTACTGTGTACTCCTCCGCCCTTGGATAAATAAAAATATGCTACTTGTATTGTTTATTTGATCTTATTTGCTCGTTGTCCAGATGTGTAGTGACATTTATTTATTCAATGCTTGCACGCTCATTGATCGTTTGTATACTTATGGCATATTTTATCAATATTGCTTTGAATTGTGTTGCCATACCATTGTATGCTTGTTTTCGATTATTTTCTATTGCTGATTTATTTTGGAAACAACAAAATTACTTGAGCTTGCTGTGTGCAAACTCGTTTAGGCTGACTTGCTAGTTTAAATGCTCTAGCAAGTGCCGCACGGGCCTAAATTTTGACCTAGAGAAAATTAATCCATGATAGTTGATATCAGAGCTCAAGGTTGTGGTAATAATGCCTACAAAAGCTAGCTCCTCAAAAGCAACCCGATCAGATGCCCTCGAAAGAAAATGAGCAGAATTAGAGGAGCATTAACGAACCTTAGAGGTAGTACATTAGAGAGGGGACTCATTCGAAACTAAAGACTTGAGACAAACTTTGACGATACTAGAGTCCTTGAGTTCTCAAGTGAGAATACTAGAAACGAAAGTCATTGGCTCTAGCATCGAGTCGTCTAATGAGGGACGTCTCGAAAAGTTGGAAACAATTTGTAGATATGTAAGCAACTATATCTAAGATTGCGAAAGAGAACAGTGATGCGGTTAATGTGTTGCGAGGATGGCTACAGGAGGTAAACACAAGAACAAATCTCACTGCTCATATCCATAAAACTTAGTCGGGAGCTGCTCTAAACTCAGAATACATTCAGTTGAAGTTACGAAAATCGAAACACTATGAAGGGACCTGAGATGCCGAAGTGCTCGAAAATATTTATTGAATATCAAACAATACTTTTGGACTGTGAGGGCAAATTTCGAAGACGCCAAGGTCACCTTGGCGTCTATGTACTTGTTTGGGGATGGCAAGTTATGGTGGAGGACCTGAAATAAGAGTTAAAGTTCCTCTTCGAAAATGTGGCATACCTTACTCAAAAGTAACTATGTGGGTTGACCCAAATTGAGACAGTCTGCGAATATATAAAGAAATTCTTGGGTTTGATATTAGATATCCGAGATATGATTGAGCAAGATTAATTGTTTTACTAGATAGAAAGCATTCAAACTTGGGCCCGAAATAAGTTACCGTAATAAAGGGTGCGAAATTCTCCATTCGCATAAGTAGTCGTTGAATGATTGTTAGATTACTCACGTGATGACTCCCAATCAAAAGGCGTTACCCATCTCAAGAGAGAACGATAATGGAGACAAGAAGCCTAAAGATTGGGGCCCTAACAAAGTTGAGGGAGCGACCTAGTGAGCAAAATTGAACTTCCTGAAACAGTCACCATCTTTCAATAGTGGGTAAGCTGGAAAGAAACGTTATCATGTTGGCTTTGTAATGGCACTCATAAAGCTATTGAGTTTCCAAAAAGAGGGTGAGACTAAGTGTCATTGCAACTAAAAATGAACTACAAGAAGTAATTAAAAGTAATCGTGAGACTAAAGGGACGGGCCACATAGTGGCACCGTGGATGTTGAATGCTCTAAAGAAGCTATCCAAATGAAAGAAGGTTGCAAGAAAAAGGCCTTATGTAGAATTGATACTCACACTCACCTGTGGATGCTCTTAAAAGAGAAGTCTCAGGTTTGGGTTGTGAGGGAGACAAACTTCGTGGAAATGTGCTAGCTTTGGGCTGGACCTTCGAAAGTGAACTCCGTGGAAATGTGTCAACTTCGGGCTGGATCTGTGTAGTGACAAAGCTCTGTAAAACCTCAGATGAGGGCCAAATGGGCAGATTATTATCCAGTGGGTCTTTAGATACCCTGAATTGCAATGGTTGTGACTCGATAGCCGAGGCGGGCCTATGTAATAATGGGTTGTAACCTCACCTAAGACCGGGACCGTTGGGCTATGACGATTGTGACTCAGTAAGCCAAGGTGGGCCCGTGTGTTAATAAGTTGTGACCGCACTTAGAGCTGAGGCCATTACATAAGAAAGGGTTACAGTGGACATTGAAGCCACTCATAATTTCATTTTTGCTTCAAGAAACGATGTATATTAAGTTGAAGCTCGAAGATGATATTGACCGCATGAACGTGGTCAATTCTGAAATCCTTATCCACGAGCAGGTTGGCAAAATAAGTGCAGATGAAAATCGGCACTTAAGAAGGTCAAATGGACCTTTTATCTATGTAGGTGGATGACTTTACTGCCATTTCAGGAAAGGACTTCTTGTTGGAAAAGGGCACAATCCCCGTTCTTTCTGCCAGTAGCTTGTTGATCATGGGAGAAAGGCTCGCAATGGTGCTGGTCAAAAGTTAAGCAACTGACAGAGGCAAAACTCTTATCCGCGCATTAACTTAAGAAGAGGATTAAGAGACAAGGACCTTTTTTCATTGTAATTCCGATCTCAGAGGAGGAGAAGGAAGAAGAGCAAACCCCATCGGAGATTGCGGATGCTTTGAGGAAGTTTGTCTAGGTAATGCTAGATTAATTACCCAACACATTGCCACAAAGAAGAGCAATTAATCACCAGATAGAGCTAGTGCCCGAGATGAAGCCACCATCGCGTGCACCTTTTAGAATGATTCCACCAGAACTAGTTAACCCTGAAAATAAGTAGATGAACTGTTGGAGGTCAACTTTATTAGACAGTAGAAAGTACAGTTTGAAGCTCCTGTAGTAGATTTGTTTGATTAATTGAGTTTCACATGTGTCACCCGTGATCTATCATGAGATCGTGGTCTATAATTCAACCTTGAAAGATGCCGACAAGTGTAAAAGAGTTACAATCCTTCCTTAAATTGGTACTCAAGAAAAGATGGGCCTTTAACCGAGTACTTAAAAGAAGGGTGTAACGTGGGAATGGTATGAACAGTATAAAAGAGTCATTAACAACTTGAAGGAAGTTATGGTGAGAGATCTGGTTCGTATCTTTTTGAATATAACCAAGCCATTCGAGGTATAGACCAATACATCTGATTTTACCATGGGAGGGATTATTATTGTAGATATATTACCCATTGGGATTCAAGTTTATGGTGAAGACAGACTTGATGACGAGAGTTCATTGCCGAATATTTCTTTAAGTTATCATTTTTAGACTAATGGGAAGTCGAAGAGATTTAAAGGAATGTTGGAAAAGTATTCGCACCATTTTGTCAATGCTAACCAGAAAATAAGGCGCAGTTACTTGGTAGAGCAAAGTTTTGCTTCAATGTAAGGAAGAGTTCATCAACAAACTAAAGTCCCCTTGAATTAGTAACGAGACAGGAATCACTTCTACCCTACATAGTCACAGGAAGAAAGTTCTCTCGAGCATAATTTGGTAAAAGTTGCCACTAAGATGAAGAAGTTGGCTGGCAAAAATAGGAAGACCGATCGAGTTCAAACAGAGAAACTTGGTAGTAATCAAGCTGATGCTAAAACATATTCGATTTTAAGAGTGTCGAGACAAGAGACTAGTTCAGAGGTATGAAGATTCAATTCCAATCATTGCTAAAGTAAGGAAGGCTTTGTATAAGGTCGAGATGCCAACCTAAAAGAAAATGCACCCAGTCTTGTATGTTAGCAAGTTGAAGCCATACCACGCAGACATGGAGTATTCCATGTGCAACCAATCAGTAAGAGAGGAGATTAAGGAGTAGCTGCGGAAGAAGACTACCAAAAAGGTCTAGGGGATTCTAGTAGAGAGATAAATGATTGGGGAGAGACGACGCCATAAGAAGTTCTTCGTAAAGTGGAAGATCCTTGGTGAAGAAGAGATTAGCTGAGAGGGAACTAAAGAACTGTAGCTATTCTAACAAAAGATTGAAGATTTCAAGATAGTGCCATCATCGAGAATGCCAATAGATTAGGTAGGGAAGAATGTAAGACATTTACTCGTCTAGAGCAAGCTAGTAAGCCCATGGCCGCAAGTCGGGGAGACACCAATAAGGCTTGGAATTGTCATTTTATTTTTAATTTTAGGAGTGTAACAACTGAGACATGTGTTATGTCTCCTCCTACCACTTCTGCAATGTCTCAAAAACCTCTTTATGGGGGGATGGCTAGTGGCTCAGAAAAGCCTTGACTATTAGCACTCCGGAGGCATTCTTGTGTACTCCTTCGCCTTTAGATAAATAAAAATGTGCTACTTACATTGTTTATTCGGTGTTATTTGCCCGTTGCTCTTATGTGTAGTGATGCTTATTTATTCAATACTTGCACGCTCATTGATCGTTTGTATGCTTGTGGCGTATTTTATCAATATTGCTTTGAATTGTATTGCCATACAATTGTATGCTTGTTTCCGATTATTTTCTACTGCTGATTTATTTTGTAGACAACCAACTTACTTGAGCTTGCTGCGTGCAAACTCATTTAGGCTTACTTGCTAGTTCAAATGCCTTAACAAGTGCCGTACAGGCCTAAATTTTTATCTAGAGAAAATCGGTCCATAACACATTGCTTCGTGATTATGTTAACATAGTATTTATGACAAATAGAGGTGCCACAGTGAAAATTCAAGAGAAAATGGTTGAGCAAGACAACTTTTAAGAGAATTATCATAAGTTTTAGAGCTCAACAAGAAGGATTTATATATAGGCAATTTATCGGCATTGATGGATGCCACTTCAAGATTACATTTGGTAGGATATTACTTTTTGTTGTTGCTTAGATGCTAATAATGGAATATTTTCATTAGCAGTATGTGTTCATGAGGAGGAGAACAAAGATTGTTGGAGTTGGTTTTTGGAGTTATTTAAGCTATATATGGGTATCCAAGATGGGATGCCAATCACATTTATGTCTAAAAGGAAAAAGGTCTGATTGCAACACTTGCAGATCTCTTCCTAGATGCTTTTATTAGATATTCTACAAGGCATGTTTATGCCAACTTTAGAACTCAGGGTAAACATTTGACAGGCAATAAGATTAACAAATAAAGTTAACTTTGATATGGCAATGGAATGTATTATAGGGATAGATGCTAATGCATTTCAGTGGTTGGTTAATGACAATTTAGAAACCTGGTCATGTCACAGCTTTGATTCTTTCTTCAAGACTGATCATATGACAAATAACATGACAGAATCATGAAACAACTATCTTAATCACCTTAAGAAGCCTGTTATGCATTTGCCGGAATTCATTTGGTTAAAAATTATTAAGAGGCTAATTAGAAGAAGACAAAAAGCTGAGAAATGGGATTCCACCTTGCCTCCTTAAGTTTAAAGAAACATTTCTTAAATTTCAAAGACTACTAGAAACTTATTTGTTGTCTAAGCATGCAATAAGAATTTGAAGATAGCTTGTAAACATGCATTGGCTTGCATAATCCACAAGCATGAGGATCCAACTAATTATGTGGATTCAAGCTTGACAAAGGTAGCATATATGCTAATATATTTTGAGATAATTCATCTACTTCCAGATAAAGCTAGTTGACCCAAGGTTGATTGGCTAGTGTTAATGCCTTCCGTGAAACATGTCAATATTGGTAAGCCTAAGTTAACAAGCAAGACGAGGGAACCTAATTAAATACCTTTACTAAAAGAAGGTATACAATGAGATATGACAGATGCAACCAACTGGGTCACAATAAAAGAAGTTGTACATTGTCTAAAGTGGTAATTTTCTTATTTTCATAAATTTCTTGCAAACTTTTAAGTTAAAAATTGTTGATTTACCTATATATGTATGTGAACAGAATAGTTAAATATTATTGAATACATTTTCACATAGCATTTTCTCTTTATATAAGCAGCGAGTCAAGTTCCAATGTTCTTAGTGCCCAATAATAGGTTTTATATTTTCATCATATAATTTCTTGTTTATTCTTCTATAATAAAATTGGTTTATCATTCTGCAGCTTCAAGTTTAATAAACCAAGCTAATAACATACAAGACAAGGTTAGGCAATCAGAACCAAGTCAAAGCCCAAGAACCAATCAAGTGTAGGACTATAGGTCTAGTAAAAAAAATAGCCAAAGATCTATTTATACTCAACCATCATCTGTCCAGACCCAACATCATGGGTCTACTACCATTGGAACCTAATCTAAGGTATGCATATTATATGGTGTTGGAAGCTATCTATTTAAAAAAAAAAATCAATAATAGGCTGCACAATATGATATTACATTCATGTTTGCAGCAATGATGTGCTAATACAACCATGAATAATGAAGATATTAGAAGTTAACAACAACATATACTCAGATATCACTCATTTTTTTATTTCTTTTAGACCACATTTGCATATGTATCTTCAATGTTATATTATAATAGATTATCATTGACACTTTGATAATATTATTAATGAATGCATTATTTTTTATATTTATTTTTCACTGTTTACTTGTTGTGGATATTGTGGTGATGTTATTGAAGTGTATTGTTGATAGTGGTAATGTTATTCAAGTTGGTTATTGTGGCAATGTTGAAGGTTAGTTAATGTGGTGATGTTCTTAAAGTGTATTGTTAATAGTGGTAATGTTATTCATGTGTAAGATTTTTACTGTAGTGGTATTGTTGAAGTGTTATAGTGATGCTATTGAAGTGTTATTAGATGTTTGGAAAAAATTTAAGATAATTAATATAAAAAACTAGTTGTGTTTGAAGGGGGCTATGTGCAACTTCTTTCCCCTTTCAAACGCAAAGCTACCTTTTATTCTCTTAATAATGTCGGATTAGTGGCAGCACCTCTGACACATCATTGCCTATCAAAGGACAAAAATATAAAATAGTCCAAAAACATGAAGTTAACAAAATCTTAAGTTTTTTTAATGGAAATGATCCATTTTTTAGGCCCAATTACATTTAAAGCCCAAGTAAAAAAGTTCTTATATTTGGGTCAAATTTGCTCCATCATGACCATTTTACCCTTAACTAGTTCTTTTGTATTTGCATCAAACATATTATACTTTGAAAGTCAATAAAACTCAACTCAAACACAAACACAATCATAGTAATAAACAAAGATGATTTCGCTAGCAATTACTGATAAACATTTAACAATGTTCTAATTACGAAGACCAAATTTGATAAATAATAACATTGGTGAGGCTATATTGTATTAAATAAGTATGATTTGTATCTCAAGTATGATAAATCAAGTTCATGTTGTCATTCCATTGATTTTGGCTTAGTTAATGCATGTTAAAGCTTAAAAAATTATAATTATGCTAGTTTTTATACATGATTATTTCACTTTGGATGTTATTTGTTGGTTTTCTACCAAAAACAAAATACTAGTTTCAACTTGCAAAGAAGACTGTGAAAATTGTTGAGGAAAAAATTTTTTCCTCAACAATTTTTATCGAGACCTTGATGTTATCAAGGGAAATACATTATTTAGTAGTTATATTTTTTAAGATATCGATATGTAACCTAAAAGAGAAGATGAATTAGGTTTCTAAAAACTAATACAAAGAAATTTAAATTTCCAATATAACCATAATTAAGAATATACACAAATATAAATAGAGTGAGTAGAGAGATCAAATGCCTAGATTTATAGTGGTTCGACATAACATTGCTTATGTTCGCTCTTTCAAGCTTCACTTAATGATTTTGCTATAAACAAGTCTTGAAACCCCAAAATTCAATTTACAATTAAAGAAATTTTTGGTACTCTTTCAAATTTTATAAGTAATTCACTCTCAATCACTCAAACTCACTATAGCCAAGTAAAGAACAAGTATTGAAAACCAATACTCAATTTATAATAAAGAAGATTTTTAGTACCTCTTCAAACTTTACAAGTGACTTCACTCCTCAATCACTCAATCCTCACAATACTTAAGTGAAAAACCTACTTCTTTACTCTTTTACAAAATATAACAAGAAATAAAGTAAGATAACACCTTCAATAATTTCTCAAACAAGTGAGAATAGAACAATTGAGAGAACAAAGTGTGTAATGTGTAGATCTAGCAATGCATAAGCTCAAGATTTAATTTTGAAGTTCGAATAATGTTTGTTAGCACTTAGGGTTTGAAATAATCACTCAAAATCTCTTAACAAAATGTGCAAGGTCTAATATATATAATAAGGCTAAAAATCTAATAGTTAGAGACATTAATTTCTAAAAGTTTAGTCAATTTGGTCGCCCATTAGGTTAGATTCGGTCAACCAGATAAATCAAAATAAAAAATAAAATGTAACATAGAATTTTGGTCGACTGGTTTAAGGATTCGGTTAACCGAATGGTCTGGTTTGTTCGATTTTATACCCATTATGTTTTCGAACTTTACAAATCTTGCATTTTAATCCTTATTCAAGTTTCAAAATCTTGCATTTTGGTCTAATTTTTTGGTTTCAAAAGCTATGATTTTGGTCTCTTTTTTCAATTTTTGAAAGTGTGTGTTTTGAGAAAACAAATTAACATACACAATTACAACAATCACATACATACAAGCATACATTCAAAGATATAATAATGAATACCCTAAACTTGTGGCTTGATTCTTTAAACTTGAGCTCTCGATTAATCCGCGTACATCATTTTTCATTCACTTGATTGAACGAAGTATTTTATTATCATGAAGATAAAAGTTTAAATGATGCTAAGGTCATATATTTTACATAGTTAGCAAGAGTTTACTTGAAGATTGTCTTTGGATGCTCATGGGAGAGTTCAGTAGATGGTAGGGAGGTTTGCAATGGCTATAAAATGTTCAGTTAATCCATTAACCATAATGTAAAGTATCAAGAACTCATCAACGAATTGCATTCTTTATTCCGGGTAAATCCAAATGAGTTCCATTTTAAACTAAGAGTAATATATAGACACTGCCTACCTCAACATCATTTAATTTAGGACCGTTTGATATCGAAAATATAAGAGAGGTTGCTTTCTTCATTAGAGTTAATAGCCAACTATCAACGTTTAAGGGGGTTTACACTGCTTTTTGTCACATTCAACCATTGAGAAGTTGCTACCACAATACAACTACTTGATGTTTAACATGTAGAACCATTTATACTGTTAGAGATATGTCCTAGAACCAATCGTGTCATACGGTCTAGGGATATCATCCTTATGTATATATAATTTTGTAAATGATTGTAAATTAG
>JAXCLQ010071870.1:9187-54540 GCA_035584115.1 Cedrela odorata
TTTTCTTTTTTTTTTAATTAGAGAAATAACTTTTTATTTCCTGTCATGTGTCTTGAACATCCACTTAAATTATTCATATGCATCCCTGTTGGTTTTACTACCTTTAGGAATCCACATTAGTTTAGGTCCATTGTTTGTGCAGTTTTTGAGGGCACATGCATAACTATAATGACCCTTTTTGCAACAAATGTGACATGTAATGAATAAACTTGTTCATTGACTTGATTTAATGAAATATTTTGAGTAAGTCTTTTGTTTAACAGCTTGTTTTTATTCAATGCCGATTTTATCAAAAATAAATATTTAATTTGCTAGTAATTTATCCAAAGTTTTCTTACCTTGGGTAAATTTTGCTAATAAACCATTTAGGTTGTTAACCTTGTTTTTAAGCAAGTAATTTTCTTTAAGCAAGATATTCGTAGATACACAAGATTCATGTTCATTCACTTTTAGCCTAAGTTCATCATTTTCTTTAATGAGTGATGAATTCTTCTTTCTTGTTTTCTTATGCTTATTAAACAATGATTGAAAGTTATTTCTAAGCTCATCATACAAATCAAACAATTCTATTTACGATAAGTCGTGCTCGTTATCATTATCTTCACTATAATATGATTCATATAATGTACTATCAAGTTTAGAACATACCTTAACCTCATCCTTTGCCATAAGACATAAAATTGCAAATTCACTCTTAAATGATGAAGAAATTGATTCGTTAGTGGAAACATCCCATGTCAACTTCATTACTTTCTTCTTACCCTTTTTGTCCCTCTTAGATTCCATAGGACATTCTAGTTTACTATTATCGAGCTTCTTGCATTTATAGCAAATTATCTCCCTTTCTCTTCCTTTTCTTTGTCCTTCTTGTATCAATCTTTTTCATGATATTTTCTTCCTTTATTTTTAATTGCTTTAAATCTCTCTCTCTTGAAGTATTTTCTCATTTGTTTTGCCATGAACATGAGATCTTTTTCTTCATTTGGTTTAACCTCACTTTCATCTTCATCTTCATCTTGTCTTCTACTTTTCAATACAATGTTCTTTCTACCTTTTTCTTTTTCTTCATCTTCATTTCTTCTCATTACCAGCTCATATGTCATCAGTGATCAAAGAAGTTCTTCTAATGGTAAGGTATTCAAGTCTTTGGATTCTTGAATAGTAATGACCTTAACTTCTCATGACCTAGGCAAACATTTTAGAATTTTTCTCATAAGATCAGTATCAAAATATGATTTACCTAAAGATTTTAAATCATTTGTCATGTTAATAAATCTAGTAAACATCTCTTTAATGTTTTCATGTGGTTTCATTTTGAACAGTTCATAATCATAAATTAACATATTTATTTTAGAATCTTTAACTCTACTAATGCCTTCATGTGTAACATCTAACATTTTCCAAATAGATTTTGTATTTTTACATCCAAATATTCTCTTAAACTCGGATCTATCTAATGCACAGTAAAGTATATTCATTGTTTTGGCATTTTATATATAGAGATTTCCCTCTTCTAAAGTCCAATCTCTCCTAGGTTTTACTATGATCATTTTGGTAATCTCATCCTCTATGGTAGGTTGAGTGTACCCTTTCTCTATATTATCCTAAATTTCAAAGTCAAGAGTGGACAGGTAAATTGACATTCTCTTTTTCTAAAAATCATAGTTTTACCATCAAAGAAAGGTGGTCTATTTGCGTATTGCCCTTCAAATATTTCGGATGGTACATTGCTAAAGGTGGCCATAATATCTACTACTCTAGATTGTTAAGCCTATATGAAAAGAAAAGTTTTACCTCTAGTACTACTTGTTGGTCCAAGTGGCACACTTAAGAGGAGTGTGAATTAGATTTTAATAAAAATTATAAGAATTAAAAATTATTGCACTTAAGAAATTGATTTTGTTCAAGTAATGATATGCAATTGTATACAGCAACTAAATCTATAAATTATGAATGCTTGAACTATAAAAGATATAGGGATGAGAAAGCAGACTCAGAATTTTATAATGGTTCGACAAATACAACTTACATCCACTCTTTCAGTTTCTCTCCACACCGAAATTTTATTAGTCTCTTTGTTTGGTTTGGCTCAAGTGTAACCCAATTACAACTCTTTCTTAATGGTGAAGAGCAACCATAACAACTTGCTTTTGTAACACTCTCATATCTAGAAATGTTACCGGCAAGTAACGAATTCCACCATCACCCTAAACCTCTTTCTGAAAATCTAAATGCATGTACAAAATATAATTTCATAACAACTGTATTGGATACCATATAGAATGCACATACGGGCAATAAGCTCAATTATGAAATAAATAAATTTTTCAATGTAACACAACATTTTATATTGTATAGTACATGATACATTCTAATCACAACTTTAAGACATATTACTATCTGAACTATGCAGGACTCTTGATATATAATGAACCCATGAATCCCAATGACTGCAATGTGTACTTCTTGTTCTCTGTTTGTGTATTAGCCGTACTAAATTCTTTTCATTTTTTTTCTAATTACCTGTCTATCTTTATCCACCCTGCAATATTGAAAGGTGAGAAGGGTGAGTCTTAAAGACCCAATGAGTGGATAATAATTAAAATAATTAAATTTTTAAATGTGAAGTAAGGGCAAAAAAATTTAGAATATAACATTTCACATTTATTAAAATTTTTTCACTTTAATCAAAGAAGCAGAATAAAATAATTTCACAAATAAAGTCTGTGAATACTCAATTTAAAATCTTTGGGCTTGCCATGAAACTATCTCCCAATACATTCTTGATAGACATCTCGAAACCCGCTATCGAGTTTTTTTTTGTACAAGTGTATAAAAAAAATTTATTAAGCCCTCTCATTAGCATTAACTTGCATAAGAGGTGCGATGCTAAACACCAGCTCATCCACCAATAACCTCTTCTTTTCTTCATATTAGATGACAAAGGCGAAAATAAGTAACTTTTTATTTACTTCTTTCTCAAGTAAGCGCGAAAATATGTTAACATCTCCTTTACCCCTTTCTTAAGTAAGGGCAAAAATATGATAATCTCTCCCTTACCCCTTTCTTGGGTAAGGGCAAAAATATTAGTGTACCCAAAATCTCAATTCATAAATTATCTCAAATCATAAATTTCACATGAATCATCTTTTATCGATTTCATTAAATATCAGTTCATAATCAATTTATCAGAAAACATCCATTCATCCAAAAAAAACAATTCATAAGTATTCAAACATATTTTCTAAACTTACTCTTACTCCATCCATATTAATTTCTAACATAAAAAAAATTCATAAACATTGGATTTTTTAAAACAGTTTAACAATTCAATTCCATTTTCCAAACATGTATTTTCCAATATTTGGTCCAAACCATGCTTTAGAAGAATGAAATAAAATATTCATGCAATTAAATTTTTAAAGCATTTATAATTCAAACATTGTGCATAAATATTATTTTTGAAAATAAATTTTCCACTCACACTTGCCTTAAATCAATGATAATAAAATTATTTTCTAGTTTGTAAAATAATAAGTTTTGTAAAATAGTTTAAAGAATGAAAACAAATAAAATCTACTCACGTTTACGCTTAACCACTTCTAACTTGCAATCTTGCTGATTATTAACTTGGTCAATTATCTACATTTATATATCCTTTCGTTAAAACACGAAATACCATACACTTGCCATATAAACTAATAAATATACTATAAATGACCTTGACTATAAATAGACAATATGAGTTTCTCGGACTATTGCTACCTATTTCGAAAAAATCGCAACTTTTATATTAATTATCCTAAAAAATATTTATCTGCAATAAGGGTAACTTCGTCTTTTTACTGGTATCAATTAGCAAGGAATTCTAAGCAAAATTTCTAATATATTCATCCCTTATACATCTAGGTTATGTGGCTTTTTATGGTGTTTCATTTCGATTTCTGTATCTCAACTTATACTTAATTAAACAAATATTAATTCAACCAAATTTCTTAACAAGATAGTGAATTTTTTGAATTTTTTAGGAATTCGTTCCTTGTCAAAAAAATCTAATTTTTAATTATGTTATTCTCTATTATGTATAATTTCCGTAGTCATTTACGGATCCTAATTCCAATTCTTAATGTTCAAGTTATAATCAATTTATCACCTACTGCTCAGATATGATACAGTGTGCAATGCCGAAACAGGGCATCTATTTTCGAAATTTACTGTGACTACGTTCCTACATGAAAATTTTTAATTTTTGGATATATTATTCATTTATATGTCTGCTTTCTATAGAATTTTATAGCACTAAAAACCAATGTCCTATTTTGTATTAGAATTTCTGTACACTGCTCTGTATGTTTGGCAAACAAAAATGTAACATGAAGCAGTTTCTTCTAAAATCCACTAGGAATGCGTTATTTTACAAAAAATTCTAAATTTCGAATAGGTTGCTCATAATTATGTGTAATTTTTTTCAAAATTTTACAATACATTAATTAGATGCCTATAACTTATTTTATAAATCAAACATTATACCAAAATCAAAATTCCAACATACCAGAAAACTACCCTTGTCAACCGAATTTCGAATTTACGACTTAACCACCCCTTTCTTGCTTTCATTGCACCTAATTTCATATTCCTCATGCCTAAAACATATTCAAAACATTACCATATTCACAAATTTTTTAGAAATCTGCAAGGGTATTTACCTCGTTGGCCGCCCATTTTTTTTTTCTTCTTCTCTTGCTTCTTCCTTCAGCTTACTAGTTTCTTCCTCCACTACTTGACTACAATGAAACCATAACAATCTACTTATATCAGCCTAATTTCTCCGTAATCACAAGTTCTTCACCACCACTCAAAGGATCAAGGGAACTAAATTATATATATATATATATATATTATGTTAAAGTTAGCACTGAACTAAAAGTTTAAACTTCGAAGGGAAAGCTCCAACAATAGCATTTAAGTTCTAAGAAATTCTGTGCAGATTTTGACATTTCACTATTTAAACCATAAAACAGCATAGCATAAGCACTATTCTTCGAATGATAAGCAACTAAGAAAATTACATACGAATTAGAATAAGAAATCAACAAGCATCCAAAGCTTAACAGAAAAACTCTTCCACTTACTAAAATTTTCAAATTCAAACTGTCCACTCGGCTACTCTTGATCCTTTGATTTCCCTCCACTTTTATTATCTTCATTTACCAACGCCTGTTGTTGTTCCGTTACGATCTTCATTTTGGCAGTCAATTCGTCAAAAGCACGAACAGATAAATCTCTTCTGAGGCTTGGTGGATTTAGACATGAGCTGTTAGTTAAGACAAATTAAAGAGCCTTTAATAGGTTTACAAAACCCCATTAAAACTGCAAAGAGCAAAGCATAGCAACTCTGTTTTCTTTTTCGAACCAGATAAAAATCAAAGTAAATACTTACCAAAGTACGTCAGAAATCCAACACCCTAGCTTCGTTTTTCAAAGTATGTCCGAAATCCAAAATCCTAACTTCGGTTTTTCTTCTTCGAACTAGAGCAGATGAGAGTGTGAGAATTCAAGCGTAAGGTAGAGAGAGAGAACGAGAGGAGTCGATATTCCCCTTCCATTCGCAACTATCTCGTTTACAAAACAAAAGAAGGTAAAAATAATAAACCCTGTACCAGAATGATATCCCTTTCTTGGCCAGCCTTTCCTCTTCCTTTGTTTCTCGCATTTGCTCCTCTCTCTCTTCGATAATTCTTCCCCTTATCTCTTTTCCCCGTGTGTTTACGTCCTCCTCCTTTTCTTGCATTTTCTTCCTTTGTCTTCTTTTGCTCTTTCCTTTGATCAGCCAAAAACAACCTCCCTTCCTCTCTCATGTCTTCTTTCTTTTGCCTTGCTCGTTTCTCACTAATCTCAAACATTCTGGCCTTTTCCAAATGGATAAAATACTTGCAAAATAAAAGGAACACGGGTGTTTAAATATCATTGCATGTGGGCAGGGGGTTAAGTTGTAATTGGGCCGGGTTTTCCATTTTAATTGGGCCAGGCTTGGTTTGTATTTTAATCCCTATTATGTATATAATACTTGTCCCATAATTAAATAATCTTATTAAATTAAATTTCAAAACTTATTATTTTTCATGTAAATTTTTCTATAACATCAACCCTTGATACCTTATTAATATAATAAAAATATTAGAATATTAATATTAAACACATATTTAGGTATATATTGCATTCTTTGTCTCAATTTTGGGTTATTATGCATACGTAGCCTCTATTAATATTTTTTATTTTTTTCACAATTTATGTTAAAACCTTGTCATTAATTTAAAATATAATAAATTTAATTTATATCAAAATTACAAGTTCTACATAATAACTCAATTTATATCGAAATTTTGAGTTTTACAACTTTAAACCGAGTAAAATGAAATCCAAAGAATAATTTTCTTTGAACGAGTGAAGTGTAACTCAAATATGAAATTATTCTAAACAAGATATAGACAAGATTTCTTCTCAAATGACTGATTCTACAATTTAAGCTCACAATAAAATTTCTCTCAAAATGGATAATGAACTAGTAAGAAAATTAAAAGAGAGAAATTTTTTTTGTAATTTGTAGCTCACTTGTTGATTCTTGATACATCTCAATTTTTCTGTCTCGTTTCTTTATCAAGGAAGCTTTATTTATAATGTAAAAGATTTCTCAGATTTTCTCTAACGAATAATTTAACTTTTATTCAAAAAAGATTCAGCAAAAACTAGCTATTATGTTTGAAATTGACGTAAAGTATCGATCTGTTTGATCTTAGATATCGATCTGTCCATTTTGGAGATTTCTTTATTTTATTTTCAGACTTCAAATATCGATCTGTTTGAAGGATGTATCGATCCGGTTAAAACTTCAAATATTTATAATTTTTCTCGAAAAAAAGTATCGATATGTTTCCTTTTATCTATTAATCTGGTCTAAATTGTAATCTCCTTTGAACTTTCTATCTGGCAAGTATCGACCTATTTTCCTAAAGGTATTGATCTAATCCAAATCATAATTTTTTTCGAACTCTCTGACTTGAAGGTATTAATCTGTTTTCTTAAATGTATCAATCTTGTCAAAGTCCTAATTTCTTTCTAACTCTCTAACTTGAAGGTATCAATTTTCACATTCTTATATATCGATTTTGTTCACATGAAAGTATCAATTCTTTGTACTTTGCATATCGTTCTCTTCTCTTTGTACCGATCCTCCAAGTTCTATGTATCTATCTGTTGGCTTATACACAGAATTCCTCATAAAAAATATTAGTCTTGCATTCTTAACAAATAATTAGTAATATATATTCATATAATATCATCACATATATATATATATACATATATATACATATCGATCTCCCTTTAGTTCAACACATTTAACAACATATATTCATATTATAAGTGAATTTGACATCATCAATAACTTATAAACACATCAATTTTGAGTCCTTATTATTCTTATTGAGAATTAAGGGAGTCATTTGTGGGCATATCACCTATCTTGTAGACCATTTCTTTATTTTTGATCTTAATTGATGCATCTATTCATTGGTCATATGTTTGGTTTCATTTACTCAAAATATTGCAATTACTAAATTGCTTGCTCAAATTATCAAATTAAGAGGGCAATTTTATGATAATTAGATCAAGACTATACATCCATATAATGTTAATGAGTTTACTTCGAAAATATTTGATGACTATTATATGTCAGGTTGATATAAAGCATCTTATTTCACATGTCCATACACAAAATATATTTGTTAAATCACTTATTAAACAACTCCAAGTAACTGCTTAAACTTACTATTGCGCATTAAATTGCCAATTTCTACATGGGGACGTGCTATTTTGCATGTTGACATTAATTCATCTTAGACCTACTACATATCATCGATACTCTCTAGTGTAACTTGTACTTGGTCATCATTCTAATATTTCCCATTTACACATTTTTAGTTGTGTTGTATATGTTCCTATAACTTCTCCATGACACATTAAGATGTGGCATCAACGTCATTTGGGAATTTATGTTTGTTTTAACTCACTTTCTATTATCAAATATCTTGAGCCCTTGATGGGTAATCTTTTTACCACACATTTTGTCATTTTGATGAGACATGTTTCCATTATTAAAGGAAAAAAAAATGTCACCTGAAGTAAGGTCGAAACTTTTCAAAAAAAAAATTACTATGTCTTTTTTTATCCTTAAACTAGTTAATGTGAAAATAAAGTGCGAAAGATAGTACAGTTTCAACAAATTACAAATCAATTACAAGATACAATCATTGATACTACAAGAATGACAAAATTATATATACTAGTTACCAATACCCTAGCTTGAATGATTATTCATGAAGAACAATCTAATCATAAGACAATAAATGAATCGTTTATACACGCTAGAAGCATGGTAGACCAATTTGTTCAAATGATACTATTCTGCAGAAGAAAATTTTAAAAAATTAAGATTCCATTGAAAATAATGCTCGAGTAATGAATATAATTGCATTTTTAACCACAAACTCTAAAAGAGTTAAAAGTCCCAAAAGTAGCATATATCCTTAAACAAGTTCTTAAAGTGACACAAGTCTCTAAAGAGATAGTTATATCTAAAGTGACACAAGTCTATAAAAACCCACTAGTCCATGAAGTGACATTTTCCCTTGAAAAGGCAATTGCCCTTGTAGAGGCACAAGAATTCAAAAATAAAGAAAAATTACAGATTATGCGTATACAAGAGAAATGTAAGATCGTAATAAAATAATCATCAACGGTGTATTCTCTTTTATTGTAGCTATTGAAATTATGAAAGATAATTATGGCCCTTAAAACATTGATGAATATAGACAGTGGCATAATTGGCTTCAGTGGAAAGAAACAATTCAAGCAAGATTGTATTTTCTTACGAAATGTGAAGTATTTGAACTTGTAGTATAAATACCTCAAGATGTCAAACCTGTTAGATACAAATGGGTATATGTAATCAAGCATAATGAAAATAATGAAATTATAATATATAAAACACAACTTGTTGCTTAATATTTCTTGCAGAGATCTGCAATTGATTTTGACGAAACATATTATCTTATTATTAATATAATTACGTTTCAATTTTTGATAAATTTGGCAATCTTAGAAAGACTTTATATGCATCTTATGGATGAGTGACAACTTATTCATATGAATCACTTGATATTGATATCTATATAAAAATCCATAAAGAATTCAGAATGCCTGAAGCATATAAATTAAAAGGTTATAGTTTGTTTTCAATCAAACTACAATGATATTTATATGAATTGAAACAATATGGGCGTATGTGGTACAATTGCTTGAGTGATACTTGATAATATAATAATATATTAAAATTCCAAATGCTTATACGTATTCATGAAGAAATCATAATTCGGATTCGCCATTATACTAGTATATGTTAATGATATAAATATAATTGAAACTCCTAAAATGTTTTAAGAATTGTTGAATACTTGAAAAATGAATTTAAAATGAAGGATTTAGGAAAACTAACTATTACCTCGACCTGCAAATCGATGCCAAAGCTAACGGAATATTTATCCAACAATATACTTATGTTGAAAAGTTTTTAAAATATTTCAATATGGTTAAAGCTCATTCAATAAGTACTCCTATAGTTGTTTTATCTTTTAATCCTAAAATGGATCAATTTTTCCCTAAAAAAAGATGACGAATAGATATTTAGTCTAAAAGCATCATATCTCAATATAATTGTGGCCTTATTATATCTAGCCCAATATATCAGACTAGACATAATTTTCTTATGGACTCTGTGCACCAACAATGATCTTCCTCTTCTTTGCAGATGTTAATGCAGTAAAATTCCTCTTATGGACTTCGTGCACCAACAATGATCTTTTTCTCTTTTATTTGACTGATTATTTAACCTGCAACCACAATAGAACCTATGGGGGTGAAAGCCGATTGTTCAACAAAAACTCTCCGATACTTAAGTTAAGGTTTTACTCTTTGTGAGAGACAAAGTTGAAGATAGTATGAACTTCTAATGCTAAAGTTTCATTATTCCTTACCTAGTTATTCATAGCCTATAGGTACTCAAGTCTCTCAAATATAGTAGAATTTTATGAAATCCGAGAATAGATATCATGTTATGAGAGAATCACTGAGATTCCACTAAGAAAGTATTGGCTTTCGGATTTAGTGCGATCTTATGCCCCTTTTGCATGGAGTATGCTCAATGGGCTTAGGATTCTTATTATGTAAGAGTTTTAATTGGTAAGAATCCTTATTGTATAATAATCCGGGAAAGATACAGGAAGGGAATGATTCCTTCATAGAAACGTAACTCTAATGAGGTCTTGGAAACCACTATGTGAGGTTTATTCAACTAGTTGAGACGAATTTTAATACCCTTCCGAGACCTCCGTGTCGAAACCTTGGGATTGCTTTTTAGAATATCAACCTGAGGCCTTTTCTATCGATTAGATTTTTTCAAATAATCGAGGTTTTTACATCAATCCAAGGCCCAATGGAGAAAGGTCTCGGAACGGAGCTTTTATAACCCTCATCAAGTCTTGGTAAGGTTTTAGCCTTGATTGCTTTTGAGCCTTCTCTTTTAGTTCTGAGGCATTTATTCCTTTATTATATTCGGGGCCCTTTCTTTAGGCCTAAATTACGCCCTGGGCTATATAACCAACGGCATGCCCCCTAGTTTTTTGAGTTTTAGTCAAAACTAGCCGTTTTCAACAAAAAACTAATGGCTTGACTTCGAAGAGACGCATCCATTTATCATACTTAAATGTGTTCGTTGGAGATCTACCATTTTCTCCTACATGGCAGTTTATAATAAGCTCTTAGGATTGCGTCTTTTCGGGTTTCTAGAGATTTGGTTGGCTCTAATGATGACCACACCTCTCTCTCATTAATGAAAAGATCCCGTCAACTGCTTTTCTATCATAGCAGCATCCCATCTATTGATCTTATAACGTGCATCAACGGTTAGGTTTCCTTCACTCCTTTAAATACCTTTCCTTCTCACTTTTTCACTTTTTTTTTTGTTTACCTTTACGCCGTCATTTTCTTCATGCTTCAAACAACCCTTATAGTAGTACAATTTCAAATTTTTGATAGTTTCTTCAAGTTCTTCCCTCCCGCAATTATAAACAGTAAGTCTCAATTTTACCTATTTATTATAGTTGATTTTGTAGCATAATTGATTGACTGAGGCAATTGGTAAATAATAATTTGGGTCTATAAACCTTTAGGTTAGATCCCATGAGTTGTTAATGATCTTGGAGCGGTCTTTAACTATTTATTTTTCTTTTGTGAAAACAGAGATGGCTTTTGGGGAAAATAACTCTGGCAAGGGACAGGTTATCATCCCAGTTCCATCTCCATAGTAAGGTGAGACTTAACACCATTTAAGGTTGATAAATTCCTTTCGATTATAACATAACTAGATTTAGAGGTTTATACTAGGTTGTATAGCATTCCCAAAAGAGTTTATCTTAAAGTTCCTAAGGCAGATGAATTTCCAAGCTATCCGCCTGAGGAGGAGATAACTTTTAACTAGGAGTTCTTCCATCTAGGCATTAGGCTTCCCTTTCAACATTATTTTGCCCAAATTCTTGTTTCTTTCAAGATTTCTCATTACCAACTAAACTTAAATAGTTAAAGGATCATGTTAAGTTTGTTTGTCTTGTGGCATCAGATCTCAAATTTTGCCCTCCACTCTCGAAGAGATCGAGTTTATGTATATACTAAAAATGAATCTAATAAGAAGCCCAAGGTGATTCTATCTTCAAAATCGACCTAACAAAACAAACCCTATTACTAATAACACCACTTCTAACAAGAACTAGAAGAAGAAATGGTTTTTTGTTAGAGGTGACTGGAATTTCACTCTTGGCACCCACGTGCCGAGATCTTTTGGGGAGGCAGTCACCTGAAGTGGCTTGCCTGAGTTAGATCTCCATAGTAAAGAGAGGGTAAGGTTAGCTAAGTTTTTAGCATTTGACCAGAGCATTTTGTTCTCTTAAGATGAGATAATCTCATCAAGCTTCGTGGATTTTTGTGTATCTAGAGACCAATTGGCCTTGGAAAAGGCCTTCTTAAAAGGTAACTATCTTGAGATCACCCATTCTTGTGTTTGGACAGTAATATTTGACCTTGGCTTTACTTGTTCTTGCAAGCGAGATGGCCTCCATAAATCTTTCTCTAGACGCCTTTGAAGTCTTGTAAAGACTGGCCAATGAGAAGAGAGCTAGAAAGGCTCCTCAGCTTTAAAAGCTACCTCAAAAGGTCTAGCTAAGGCCTCAGGATCTTCCAAGGCTACTGGTGCCTCTAGCTCAGCCCGTCCCCAAGCTCCTAACAAAGAGGTGGTGATTTGAGGTCTCATTCCTCCTCTAGCTCCCCTTGTGGGTAAGGAAAAAGGAAAGTGTAAGGCTGTAGTTGAAGCTTCTAAGGAGAGGTATTGGAAGAAGAAGCAAATGTTTGGCCAAGTTGACAAATAACTGGCTGAACCATATGAGCTTCTTTTCGAGGATCTTTTTGCAGGGAAGAGAGGTTTTTTTTAGTATTTTCTTCCCTGTATCAATCTGTAAGTCCAGGCCATCAGTTATAAATTTTTTGAAGATATTGTTTGGCTCTCAGACAAATTGTTATTGAATTTCTGGCTGAAATAGTTAGGCCAGGTAAGTCTGCTTCCTCTTAATATTTTAGAATAGATGAAGCTTGTTATGACTCATCTCCTGATGACTTTGTATGTTGGTGACTTTTAACTTTTCTATTCAACCATGTTGTAGTATGGCACTCTTGTGAATGATTTTTCTAGGGTGTCTGAGGTTAAGAAGAGAGCCGAAAAGATGAAAGAGAACTTGGCAAATTGGCTCAGAAGCGAGAATAGCTCTAAGTCAAGGTGGCCATTGTTGGATCGTCTCAATTAGAGGCCAGTAAGAGGGTCAAGGCTCTGGAATCCAAGCTAATCAGCTTGAGGGAGAAGGGATAGAAGCACCTTTAAGATTTTAATAAGGCGTGTAAGGAGCTTCGAAAAAGCTTGGACTCAGACTGGCCAGGAAGGTTGAGGAGGACGAAGAAGCTATGGGAGCTTGGCTTCACGAGCGGGTTAATGATAGCATTGACTTGACTTGTGAGACGCTCCAAGGCCGATACCCAGACTTAGACTTAGATTGGCTATACGAAGCCCTGAGACGTCAAGCTCCGCACTAAGGTGGGAAGTATTCTGAAAAGGTACTTCCTAAAGAAGAGGAACATCCCAATTTCAAGACAATGTATGTGCCCTACACGGAGTATGTCACTAGTCCTTCCACTAAACTGGCCCCTCGCCACTGTAATTGAGTTGGTAGAGGTCTCTTTTGTCGATGAGGTAGAGGTTCCTCCTCTTCCTACAAGCATCGTTGCTTCTGAAGCCCCACCTGCCAATGCAGCTGTCCCTCAAACTAACTTTCCAACTGACCCGATTATTGAAGATATAGTTTAGTTTGATTTTTTTTTTTTTTACAATGTAATGGGCTTTGTATAATAACAAATCTTTCAATAGAAATCTCTAGGTTTGCTTTACTCTTTCTTTGCTCTGTTTTCCTCTCTTTTGAATAATCGATTTCATTTGCAGCCCTCGATTGTTCTTTGAAATTGTAACATTTATTAATCTTGAATTAATCTTTCAGACTTAACAGATTGATATCTTAACATTAAATAATTTGAAGCTGATTATCCTTCATGTACTTAAAATTTTTTTTTTCAAACTTAATAAAATCTAGGGTACTTTTGCCTCTGGGCCCCCATGGCCTTTGACCTGCTCTAGGATTATGCTTGAAGCGTTCATTGAGTAATAAACCTCTTTGTTCTGAGGTGATTTGAGTACTTAGTGTTCTTCGGATTATGTACTCTTTGTATTTGATTTTGCATTTAAAGCTTATTTAAGCTTCAAGCACGAGTTGATCACCAAGGAATCCTCGGAATAGGAATATAAAATGTATGTCTAGGAACCGTGTTGCCCATTCTTAAGCTTTAGGAGGAGATCATCTCGAGGCATTTTGAAATAGTCATTTGAGAACCTCTTTCGCTCTTGTACGTGCTGAGACCATACTCAGGGCTTATTCGAGCTGAGGATACTATTACCTCGAGGTAGATGATAAGCTAACATCTGAAAATCGTGTACCCTTTCGTAGGCTTCGGAAGGAAATTATTTCGAGACATTTTGAGATAGTCATCTGAGAACCTCTTTCACTCATGTACATCTTGAGACCATACTCAGGGCTTATTCGATTTGAGGATACTATTACCTCGGGATAGATGATAAGCTAATGTTTGAGAACCGTGTCACCCATACTTGGGCTTTGGGAGGAGATTACATTGAGATGTTTGGAGGTAGTCATTCGAGAACCTCTTTCGCTCTTGTACATTCTAAGGCCATGCTCAAGGCTTATTCGAACTAAGGATAATATTACCTCAGAATAAGCAGATATTCGGGAACCGTGTAGCCCATATTTGGGTTTTAAGAGGAGATTACCCCGAGACATTCTATTCCTTGGCTTGGATTTGTCTACGTGCTGACTTTAGAGACGAATAAAAAATAACTTTATTTATTTTTAAAAATTTTGTTACAAAATTTTGATGATTCTAATGATAATACAGCTTTAGGCGTTCAGCATTCCATGGCCTTCGAATCTTATTTCCCATGGGAGATTCCAGCTTGTAAACTCTAGGTCTGAAAACTAAGATGACTTTGTAAGGTACTTCCCAATCTACTCTGAGAACGCCTTCTCCTGGTATCTTGGTGTTCATGGTCACTTATTTTAAGACCCATTCCCTAGTCTGGAAGGAACGATGCTGAACATGTTTGTTATAATATCTTTCTACTCTTTACTGGTTGGCTGCTACCTTTATCATTGCCTAATCTCTCTTTTCTTCTAATAGGTCTAGCTCCAAGCACCTGATATGGTCATTAGATGTCTGGTCGTAGTTGTTGACTTGGAAGGTTAGTATACTGATCTTAGTTGGAATCATTGCCTCACATCCGAAAGCTAAACTGTATGAAGTTTCACCTGTGGCCACCTTCGGGGTGATCCGGTATGCCCAAAAAACCTCGAAAAGTTTGTCAATCCACACATCTTTGTGCTCCTTAAACCTTTTTTTGAGGGCCTTTTTAATGACCTTGTTGGCGGCTTCTACTTGCTCATTAGCTTTTGGATGGGATGGTGTTACGAATCACAGGTCAATCGAGAAATCCGAGCAGAAGTACCTGAAGCTTGCATTGTTAAATTGTTTCCCGTTGTCTGTGATTAGCACTTGGGGTATCTCAAATCGATAGATAACGTTATGTTTAACAAATGTCGTGACCTTTTTCTCTGTGATGGCGGTCAATGGCTAGGCTTTCACCCACTTTATCTTGTCAATAGTCATTATGGCATACTTTGCGTTGGCTCAAACTAGAGGTAATGGCCCGATGAGATCAAGTTTTCACTAAGAAAATGGCCAAGGGCTTGATAAAGAAGTCAACTTTTTTGAAGGTTATCTCAAGATATTATCGTATGCCTGACATTCATGGCAAGTTTTAGTTATCTGAGCCACATCCCGTTAGAGTGTTAGCTAATAGTATCATTGCCTCAGGATCTTATAGTTTATGGTTCGAGCTCCTCCATATCCGCCACATGCTCCGCGATAGATTTCTTATAGAACCCAAGCCACTTCCTCAGGTCTAAGACATCTAAGGTAAGGGGTGTTGTACCCTCATTTGTACAGTTCCCCATTTATGATAGTGTACCTTGCTAACCTATTTTTTTTTTATCTTTCTTGCCTCTCTTTTATCTTCTAGAAGTTTGCCGTCTTAGATGTAAAATCTTGTTTCATCAATCCAGTAGTGGCGAGGACCTAATTGAGCCACATGAGGTCGATGATCACTAGCTTCCATGCTCCATGAAACTTAGTAACTTATAACCAACTATTGAATCTATAAGCTGATTAATTAGAGGAAGGAGGAAACTGTCTTTAGGACAAACCTTATTTAGATCAGTGATAGTCTACACATATTCTCCACTTCCTATTAGTTTTTTTGACCATTACTACATTCGATACCCACTTTGGGTAATGCACTTTCTTAATAAATTTGGCTTTCAACAATTTGTCCACTTCGGCTTGAATTGCTTCTCTCCTCTCAGTGTTGAATGGCCTTTTTTTCTACGCCACTAGCTTGTATTAGGGATCAATGGTGAGCTAATAGGAGATTATTCGAGGATCAATCCCTAGCATGTCTTCGTGGGTCCATACAAACATGTCCATGTATTGTCTTAAGATGTCCTTGAGTCTCACCTTTAGCTCTCTGGGGAGTTGAGCACCGATCTTGACCATTTTCTTAGGAGATTCCGAGTTCAGAAAGACATATTCAAGTTCCTCTGTTGGCTCTAATGCTGGTGATTTATTATCCTACCTGATCTTCTGATCAAATTTCCTCGTAATCAGCTTATCTCATGAGTTCTTGTCACTTGCTTCTAGAACTTCTCTCTATGGGCACTTCCTTTTGACTCCCCATAATAAATTTGATCCCATTTTCCACTCAAAACTTCAACTTCAGATAGTGTACACTCTCTACAGCCTTTGTAGTTTTGAGAAAAGGTCTGTTAAGAATCGTGATGTAAGGCATTTTAAGGCCGATCACTTGGAGCTCCACCATTATAGTCTTCTGGTACGGCCTTTCTCTAATAGTGATGGGTAGCTACATTATCCCAAAAGGGCAAGCACATGATTCTCCGAAACTATGAAGGGTGGTTTCAGCAAGCCTGAATCTCATATCCTTAATTCCCAAAGAGTCTAGAGTTTCTTTGAAAATAATACCAGCCGAGCTCCATGTATCCATCAGGATTCGACTGACCTGAGTTGTTTCTATTATTAAAGTTATTACGAATGCATCATCATGCAGGTAATAGACCCTCACTTTATCCTCATTTGTGAACATGATGGGTATCGAGGCTAGTTTTTGTTTATTCTTGGCATGGACATTTATAATGTGAATGTCTAAGGTGGTATTCAGCAGCAAATATTTTGAATAATTTTTTCTTGATCTGTTTGAATTCCTTGCTAATGATGCCCCACTTGAGATCACCATAGTCTACTCTTCTTGTCTCCTCTCGTACCCAATTTCTTGATCTGAAACTCTAAATCTATCCTAGTTTCTGGCTACAAAGTTTGGCAAATAATTGTTTTGGATTAGCATTTCAATTTGACTTCTAAGATCGAAACATTCATCCGTCAGGTGTCCAACACTTTGGTGGAATTCATAAAACTTGTTCTACCAATATGGTTCCCTGTTTTTTGATTTTTTGCCAGATTTGTGAGAGTGGAGCTGTCAAGGGAGTGAAAGCTTGATCTTCTTGAATATGAGCTACTCTTTTCATGTCATCTCTTCTCAGTGAGCAATACCTTCTTTAGCGAAACTTTTCCCTTGCTCTCGATACAACATTCCGATCTTGGACTTGTCTGCCTTTTCTGTCGAAATCTTAAAAATTCCTTCTATCGTCACGTCTCCTTCTCAGATCGCTTCTATGATTTTGTGCTCCACCGTAGGTTTGTAATTCAAAAGCCTTTTCTTCTATGAGTTTAAGGGTGATCTAGTCTTTAATTTCAATCTCATTTAATAACTTCCTCCGAGTGGTTTCATAAGTGGTAATATAAGACTTTTGTACAACGTACCATCTTCGGTCTACTTGTAAGCCTTTTTTGAGACCTTTTAAAAGTAAGGAATGATGATAAGCCCTTAACTTAATCACCTCGTCATGGTGTCTCTTGACGAAGTTTTTGAAACTTTTACTTTCTCCTTGTTTCATGAGCAACAATGAACTTGGAGTCTTGAAGGTGACAGTCGCCTCTCTGAACTCACTCACAAAAACTTCATATAATTGCTCAAAATTGTTATGTTACTAGGAGTCAGACTAGTGAACTACTTTCTTACTTGTCCTTCTAGTGTTAGCAAGAACAGACAACACATTTGGGACTTGTCCAACCCTTGAATTAACATTATCTCCCTAAACAAATCCATGTGTAGGGAGGGATCGATCTTCTCTGTAAAAGGATTTATCTGGGGCTTTTTGAACTTCCTAGGAAGAACAAGATCCAGTATTTTTTGCGAGAAAGGGATTTAGAATACAACCCCATCCTTAGTGTAGGCTCGCCTCCCCTTTACCGCTCCCTTTTCTTCTTGTCTACCGACTCCTTGACTAGTTTTCTGACTCAAGCCTCAAGATTCTTGACACGATCATCATCTTTTCTAGATTCCCTTTTTTGGGGTGGGGTTCGCAATGAGCATTCTCTTTGTCGCTTCTGATCAAGAAACGTCTTCATATCCTATTGAGGGAGTTGTTAGCAGATCCTCTCTTACGGATAATCGTTGAATCGTCAGGCGAATATATGAATGCTGGGGCGGGTTCGCTGTAGAGCTTTAAAACATCATTACCATCCTTTAGCCCCTTAGGCCGATGACCGAAAATCTTCCCTTTCCCCTTTTCCATTGCGGTATACTTTCTCCTAATAGTGTTATGTCAATATTCAATTCCATGGTTCAAGTGCACAAAGCATCTAGCACACTACTTTCAATAGCTTCTGCCAGTTTGGGTGTCTCCATCCCTAATAACAGGTCTAAAGCATCTTCTTCATTCTTGCCACCTACTCTGCTAAGGCTTAAATCTGTTTGTTATTTTCTGCGTGTTGCTTCTCGTTCTTAGTTAATCTTTTGGCCAACCAGGCTGTCTTCGCTATCTCTAGGTGAAAGGGAATTTGATGTGGTGACAAGGCCTCTGAATCATGATTTATGCCCTCTAAAGGTAGCGACTAATCACCGATATTCTAATTAACGGTCGTGTTCTCCTTAAGGGCATTGTCACATGGATTCCTTCTCGTCATTGCCCGATTTCTAGTGACATATGTTCATGAAATAGCCATAGTCTTCTATCAAGTTGATTTCTGACTTTTCGTTCAAGTTCCCTACAGACGATGCCAGATGTTAATGCAGCAAAAATCCTTTTATAGGCTTCGTGCATCAACAACGATTTTCTTTTCCTTTGCAAATGTTGATGCAACAAAAATCCTTTTATTGACTCCTACAACAACAACGATCTTCTTCTCCTTTGCTTGACTAATTGCTTAACCTACAACCACAACGGAACCTATAAGGGTGAAAACCGGTTGTCCAGCAAAAACCCTTCAATGCTTAAGTTAGGGTTTCATTATTCCTTACTTAGTTATTCGTAGTCTCCTTTTATAGGTACTCAAGTCTCTCAAATATAGTAAAATTTTATGAAATCCAGAAATAAGTATCTTGTTATGCGAAAATCAAGAAAATTACATTAGGAAAGCATCAACTTCTAGATTTAGTGCAATCTTATGCCCCTTTTGTGTAGATTATGCTCAATAGGCTTGAGATTTTTATTATGTAAGAGTTTTACTTGATAAAAATCCTTACTGTATAATAATCTGGGAAAGATACAAGAAGGAAATGACTCATTCACAAATATATAACTGTAATAAGATTTCAAAAACCACTACGTGAGATTTCTTCAACTAGCTGAGACGAATTCTCATACTCATCTAAGACCTCTATGCCAAAACCTTGAGATTACTTTTTAAAATACCGACCCGAGGCTTTTTCTACCGATCAAATTTTCTCAGATGACTAAAATCTTTATGCCGATCCAAGGCCCATGAAGAAAGGTCTCATAACAAAGCTCTTGTAGGCCTCCTCAAGTCTTGGTGAGGTTCTGACCATGATTGCTTTTAAGTCTTCTCTTCTCAAAAGGCTTGGTGAAGTCCTGGCCTTGATTACTTTTGAGCCTCCTCTTCTGATTCCGAAGTATTTCTTCTTTTATTATATCTGGGGCCTCTTCTTTTGACCTTAATTACGCTCATTGCTATATACCCAATAATTACAAAATAACCATATAAATTTTTAGATAAATAAGCAGTACACTTTTTTCTCTTCGACAATTTTTATTCCTGGATTTTACTGACTGGGTTTTTAACGAGAAAGTAGTAAACACGTTTGATGAAATCTAAAGATGATGTAATCCAAAGGGAAGGGTTGCGATAGGTGGCAAAGTGTAATCGGTGGATGTTGCGACCTTTTGACTTCCACTACCCTTAATCGGTGGATGTTAAAGTTTAACATGTGTCCTGCATTCGTATCACAATATTACAAAGTGAAAGACACTTGCATATCTTTAATTGGTTACTAGTGGTGACACACTACACTATATAAAGACATCTAGTATTAAAGAAAAACATATTACTCACTTACCTCCTTGTTTTGCTTGTTATCTTAATATTGTCAAATATATCTTTTGTACCTCTATTCTATTTTATTTGTTATTTGAGCTATAATAAAATATCATTTGTATCTCTTTACTTTCTTTTATTTATATTTTAACTTAATATTTATATTAGATTTTAAAAAAAATTAGCATTACAAATTTATCCTTTGCTTTGTTAAATAGATGAAATTATGAGATAACGATAGGAATAGGGGTGACTGGTGATAAGTTTCTATTAAAGTGATAAAACCTCAAATCTTAAATCTCCAGTAATAATGAGGAATGCATTTGATTTCACAAAGATTGCCGAGCTTCAAGCTAAAGCTGCAAGTGAAAGCGTGCGACAACCAAAACGTCGAAGCTGTGCCAACACTCGTTTGGAAGTGCACAATGAATATTTCAAAGCTATCTCTGTTGTTCCTAGTAGTACACTTACGCAAGAGAAAAGTAATTCCGCCCTTATCAGAAAACACTTTCGGCCTGAATGTTAAGGAATTGAAGCATTAACATTCAGAGAAGCTCAGACGGCTTTGTTTGAACATGACCAAGAGCTTCTTGCATTTTGCCGCTTTCTATACATTTGTTTATAACAGAGCTTCTCTCCCAAGGCTTCTCATGACTAATAAGCAATGCTACAATTAAATAACCATTGGTGATGCCTGCATGCAATTGTCTGTTGACAGGTATGTCATGTCAAATCAATTTATCACCAACTAACATTATTATGCAATTAACTGCTGACAGGTATATCATGCCCTATAAATTTATCACCAACAAGCAATTAATGAACGTACGAACCCTTTTTATCATCTTCATGCTAAGATAATTCGCGGTAATTATCCATGATAAGATTTCTCATCAGTGTACAATTTCACATATTTACTCCAAATTCTAAAATCATATTTCTCTTTCTATTTATATGAAAGCACTGTGTTATGCTAAGAAGTACTATCCTTGAATCATCCATTCAAGCGAATAATATTAACAGGCAGAACTGTCAAGCTATATTATGCTAAGATTATTTCTGTCAGCCCAAACACAATGGATTTGATTCACAAGTTCTTGAATATTGTACTTCCTCTAGTAACATTGATCTCTCTCCTTGTTGTCTTGCCGCCATATCTTGCCCTTAAGTTTCTTGCTTGCATTAAAAGACACTTATTCAGTGAAAACGTGACTGGAATAGTTGTAGCCGTCACAGGAGCTGCTTCAGGCATTGGCGAGGTTTGCACAAATCGAAACTCTGTGTGTGTGTGTGTGTGTGTGTGTGATAATTATTGATCATGATTTTCAATTATTAAATTTGTGAAGCAAGTTGCTTATGAGTATGCTAAGAGATAATTATTGATCATGATTTTCAAATAATAAATTTGTGAAGCAAGTTGCTTATGAGTATGTTAAGAGAGGAGCAAGTTTAGCCCTAGTTGACTTGAAAGAAGATCGTCTAGGACCAGTGGCGGACAGGGCTCGCCGTCTTGGCTCACCGGATGTTATTACTGTCCAAGCAGATGTTTCGGTGGTAGATGACCGTAAGCAGTTTGTGGATGCGACGGTGAACCATTTTGGCAAACGTATGTGCTCTTCTGCTTGCTGTAAAATCAAATCTTCCATTTTCTTATTACATATGTACTTTTACGGACAAGGATACTTTGATTGTTTATATATATGGTTATTACTTATTGTAACAGTGGATCATCTGGTGAACAATGCCGGTATTGCAAGACATGCCTTGTTTAAGAATATGGATTGTATATCAGATTTTACCCCAATAATGGTAATTGATCAACAACAACTAATAATTCTTAATTATTATTAATTTTTCAAATATATCAGATTTTATTAATTCACAGGATGTAAATTTCTGGGGCACGGTTTATTGCACCCACTTTGCAATTCCACACCTGAGAAAGAGCAAAGGGAAGATTATTGTGATTGCTTCAACTTGTGGGTAGTATTCTATTCCAAGATTGATCATCTATAATGTAAGAGTACACATTTACAATATATATATATTGTTACATATACTTGCCGCTATGGATAATATAATACATATATACTACTTTTTATTCTTAATTTATTGTCTTCAGGCAAGCAAGGCAGCTCTCATAAGCTTCTGTGAGACACTGAGAACGGATATTGTTTCTGATATCGGAATCACTATTGTGACTCCTGGCTTAATCAAGTCAGAAATGACACTAAGTGGCTCTTTGCCACAGGTAATAATAAGACCTTGGCATGACAATTATTTTACTTGCCATATTATTTTAGTTAGCCCGTGCATTACAGGACCAAAATTTTTAATCACAGCAACATTCAATTCTTAATAACTATATATTTTGATGATTAGGGAATGGCTTTTATATCGATGGAATCAAAAGAAGAATGCGCAAAAGCAATTGTGAAAAGCGCTTGCCACGGAGACAACTTCTTTCTGGAACCATCCTGGATTAGAGTACTATTTCTGTGGAAGGTGCTTTGCCCTGAACTTGTTGAGTATTGCAACCGCTGGGCGTTTGTTATTCGGCCTAGGAATTTAAGGAGAAATATGAATACAGGCAAACAGAAGTTGAACAGGAGCTTAACCCAATCTATTGAGCCAAAGGCAGATTAAGATAATCAAGCTTGGGTATAAATTATCAAATGTAAAAATTTCTCTTGCCTGTATCTGCATTTTAATGATTACTATGAACTTGATGAATAACACCAAAATAATCCCAGCGTCAACTTCAGGGTTCAGTCAAAGTTACTTACAAATTTATGGGGTAAGCGAGTCTCTAATCAGAATATGAATTGCATGCTTTAAAAAGTATATGGGATAAATATTAGTGCATGGAGCCCAGTCGACACAAGTTTTATCAGGCTCCCATCTTTCTGTCCTGTCATGTAAAAAATGAAGTAATTAATCACATACAAGCAAGCTACTTGATGTTTTTTAGGGCGAATAAAATATGATGCGGCTATGAATTCGACTAAAACTTGAATTTATGTTAAAAAAATATCTTGATCGGTTCTGATTTTGGTTCATACCGATTTTAATTTATCTTGTTTTGCACGTTCAATACACTAACAATTTCACAATCTCAAAAAAAAGAAAAATTATTTTATATTTCATAACCGATTCTTATTCTGATTTTAATTCTGAAATTAAATTTTGTGTTATCACCGAATAATTTATTTTATCACACTTATTAATATATTAAATTATTACTTAAAGATATTTAATTACACTCTTACTAATACATAATTTCATTTTATAATTATAAATTAATCAATTTTAGACATACTATTAATTAAAATTAATAGAACTATAAATATAAATTTTTATTCAAACTTATTTATACAAATTGAAGTGACTTCATTATAATATTGCCATTAAATAAAAATTTAGAGAAGTAAAATATATATCTAATATGTAATAATAATATAACCTTACATATAATTTATATATAAAAAAAAAATTGTATCACCAACATTAATTATTTTTAAAACAGACAGATTTATTGACTGATTAGGGATCACAAGCAAAACTATGACTTGGAAGTTCGAACAACACTAATAATGATCACACTCAAAATGTGTTTTGAGGAAATGTACAAGTAATTCTTTCAAGCATTTGCAAAATGTTTCCAAGGGAATGCCATGTTTTCTCAAGGTGAACAAAATGAATTCTTTACGATCATTGCTCAACATGTGAAGTGCTCTCTCTGTTGAGTAAAATCATTACAGAAAGAGGTAGCTACACATGTCACTGTGACGCTCTATATTAAAACAATTGATCAAAATCTCTTGATCTTAATTGGTAGATAAAGAGCTGAGAATCAAATATCTACACCTGGAAATGATAGCACATTCCAAAACAACATGTTAATCTATCATTGATTGAGATTCAACTAATCTTTGAAAAAAGAAAATGGCTAATGGCATGTTCGGTGGAGGTAGAAGTAAGCAGAAAACACCGAAATATAATGGAATTGATCAACTTGTTTATTATAGCTACATTATCACTCAATGGTGTGGTTTTGTACCTTTTTTTCCATTTAAATTTAATATCTTAACAATGGGGAGAATCATTCTAAATTTTGCATTCTCCCTGTAAATTTGTTCTTCTTTTCCAAGACAACTGAATCAGTGACCCAAAAATTGGTATACTTAATTGGTGTTTGAGTTTTCGATGGAATGGTAAAGAACAGAAGAAGATGGCTCTGATTTTGGTAGGGATGGTGCTAGGGTTCTTGGTTTTTGGTGCAGATTTTGGAGTGTGTATTTGGGATCCAACTCAATCCATGCACACTTCCTCAATGCATTGCTGAATGCAAAAAGGCTCTCCATGAAAAGTTTCTCAGTGCAACCTGTGCAGCAGGCTCCCAGGGCAAGTTCTGCGTTTGCCTAGGTTGAAATTTGCACAACGAAGTGTAGTAACTATGTATTAAAGCATTTTCTACGTGGGAAATGATCAGAAATAAGGAGAGGAAAATGAGTTCTTCTTAACGTAAGACATGAAACTGTACTTTGTTTGCTTTTAAGCAGAAGTAAATGTTAAAATTTGGATAATTTTCTGCCAAATGGAGGGGATCCATCGATTCTGATAGGATCTAAGACCTAAGTTTATGAATCTGTTGAATTATATATCTAAACTTATTTCTTAATCACGTAGTTAATATTTCTATGCAATCTAATTCAAAAATCAAAACTAAAAGCAGTAGCCTTTCTGATTGTTGTTTGATGGCTAGCTGGTGTCAAACCGCAACCACCATACCGCCGTGTCAACCCCCATTGAAATTAATTTGGTTATACAATCAGCTAGAATTAATTATTTACCTCCTCAAATTTTGAATAACAGCTAGCACTTTGTACAACTGTGTTTGATCAGTAGGAAATAAAACTGGATCCGTTTTAGCTCAGGATTGCTGAAATTGCTGTCACCACCGACGCCTACTCGTAGATCAAATTTTTGTTCGATAACAAGCCATACCATAATTAAAGAAGATAAATACAAGTCCCATTTCAATTTGCTTAATGCTGATTTCCCATAAGTTACTTCCTAAAAATTGACGCCATGATTGCTCTGATAAATCTAAGACCTAACTAAAGGCAAATTAAAGAACAAGCAGTAACTTGTCCCACTTTTGTTCCACCAAAAGAAACAAGTTAAACCTTTATGCATACTAATTTCAATTAACCATGATAATTAGGCCAAGGAAACAAAACGAAAGAGAGCAACCAGCTCAGCACGTTTTGCTGTGAAATTGTCTTGTAAAAGGCAGCATTTCACACAAAATATATCAAGTGCACGAACGATTGTGCATGGTATCAACACAACATCATAAAAACATGACATGAAATTCATCGTCAGCTTCCAAATAATGTTGTCTGTCAAAAGTTTTTGTACATAGAGACTCCACTGAATTGATAAAAACCGCCATGTCAAATTCAACTCCTGAAAGGGTATTATAAGCAACTCAGCATATGACCCATATTATTCTCCCATGGCCACCAGAACAAGCACTAACTGTATATCTATCTTCTCTGGCCCTACCCGATCACCAAGAGTCTCAGACAAGTTCTTTTTTTTCCGGAAAAATTATTTACACCAGTGTGAATGTTTCGCTAAGCATGCAGAGTCCTAAACCTATATTGTGGGTGCGGCACTTCAATCTCCTAATTAATGGCGTAACTGTTTGTCAGCATCATCGATGCTATGAATAGTGACAAGACTGGTAGCTTAGTAACGCAGGGCTTCTCATTGTTAGTTTCTTCCTTATATTAAACGAAGAAAGACACAAAAATTATTGATGGTTTTGCCGATTGAAAGTATGTATGTATGCAAGTGTCAGTGTTTGATGGCATTTGTATACATATTTTGAAAGTATGAACTTGTAAAAGAACCTTCAAAAATAAACTAAATTAGATGTTAATTCATTCATTTAGAAATCTCTCTCAAGTGGGTTGTTACCTAATTAAGTTTTGTGGTAAAAAATTTACATAAAAAATTATTCTATCCTAGGATTTGACTATTGTAAGAGAACTAGACTAATTTTCAAATTTCAAACTTAATTCTTCGGATTCTAAGTTTAACAATTTATACAATTTATGACAAAAATCTAAATTTAAATTAAAAATAAAAACAAAATTAATATTTAAGTTTGTTGATGCAACAATATTCTCTTGAAAATTCTATATACCAAAATCAGTTTTTTTTGTTCGCTCAATCTAAGGGGTAAAAACAGATGGTTCAGCAAAAAGCCCTCAAATACTTAAGTCAAAATTTTACTTTATAGTGTTGGAAAGAAAAATAAGACAATGTCAGCCTAGATTTGCGTAGAGAGTGTTGTTTGTTCTAATGTGCGTAATTTGCGTATCTGGTTATCTTTTGTTGATGTAGCAAAAATCTTTTCTTGGATTCAGTGCATTAGCAATGATCTTTTTTTTTTCTCTTTACTTTGTCTGCTAGCTTTTACCTGTACTCACAAATTAAAGGCTATGGGGGCAAAAACCCTCCAATACTTAAGTTAGGGTTTTACTTGTGGTTATTTTCTTTGAAGAAAAAGAAAGTTGAAAGAAAATTTGTCAAAGTTTCAGTTCTGTGCCTGGTTATAGCTGATCTCCTTTCATAGATATTATTATCTTCTTATTATAGCAGGATACTATGAAATCTAATAATCAGAATCCCACTGTGCGAAAATCAAGGAAATTCTATAGGTTAAGCATCAACTTCCAGATTTAGTGACATCATATCCTTAAGATTCTTACTTTGTAAAAAGTTTAATTTGGCAAGAATCCTTATTATAGAATAATCTAGGAACGTATGGTAAATAAATGAATTCTTCACTAATAAGTAACTATAGCGAGGTCTCGGCAATCTTTGTTTGAGAATCGTTATTATCTTGAGATAAGCTCTAGCACTGCCTGGCCAAGACCTTCACAAGCTATGGTCGAACCTTTGTTAAGTTATGGTTGAGACCTTTGTAAACTGTGGCCAAAACCTTTATAAGCTATGGCTGAGACCTTTATGGTATGTCCCTAGGATAAGATTTGATCTAAGCTTTCTGGTGACTCTGAGAGGCCTTGGCTCCCATCTTTCCTGAAGTCTTCATCATACACCTTATTATTATGTCGACCTAAGATCTCTTCCTTTTCCAGACAAGACTCGAGCTCTCTATCACTTGAAATAGCTCTCTTAGGGTCCTTAAAATGAACGAGCTTCCAAGTTGCCCTCTAAAGGCCAAGATAGCCTTTAACAAAGAGTTTTTCCATGTAGGTGTTAAATTACCTATTCAGCCATACTTTACCCGAATTCTTGCTTCTTTTGGACTCCTTCCCTACCAATTAAACCTTAACAGTTAGAGAGTTATATCTGGTCTATACGTCATGTGGCACCAGATCTCAAATCTTGACCCCTCCCTTGAGGAGATTGAATACATGTTTATACTGAAATGGAATCCTATAAACAGCCCTAGGTGGTTTTACCTCTAGAACCGAGTTTGCAAAAAGAACTCCATTACTGGCAACCTTACCTCTAATAAAACCTAGAAGAAAAAATGATTTTTTGTTAAAGGTAATTGGAACTCAATCTCACACTTTCACATATCTAGACTCTTTGGTGAAGCTATCTTATGAAGCGACAAGCCAACATTAGATCTCCCTAACCATGCGAGGGTAAAATCGGCTAGGTCATTAGTTTATGACCAGAACATTCTACTTTCGGAATATGAACTACTTAATTCGGGCCTGATGGATTTTTGTGTATCCAAGCACCAATTGGCCTCGGAAAAGGCCACTCTTCAAGGTATTCTCATAGTAACTTGTTCTTGGTGTTGGGGTTGCAATAACTAACTGTAGTCTTATTTGCGTTTATAGGTGAAATGACTTCCAAGAATATTACTCTAGACCCTTATGAGTCTTTCAAAGATTGACATGAGAGAAGAGAGCCAAGAAGTCCCTTTAAACTAAGGTTGCCCAAAAAGGTCCAACAAAGGTTTCTAGAGTTTCGAAGAGAGTTAGCGCCTCCAGCTCGGCCCACCCCAAAGCATCTACAAAGGGGATAGTAATATGCAATCCGATGCCTTTTCCTCCGGCTCCTCTTGTTGATAAAGGAAAAGGGAAGCGCAAAGCTACAACTGTGGTCTCCAAGAAAAAGGCCAAGAAGAAGAAACAAATGTTTGGTCAGACCGACAAAGAATATGTAGGATTGTTAGAGTTTCTTCCCAAAGACATCTCTGAGGAAAAGAGGGGCTCTTCACGCATTTCCTCCCCTGCATCAACTTGCAGGTCCAAAGCATCAGCAACAAATTCTCTGTGAATATCACTAGGCTCTCAAGAGTGTCGTTGTTGAACTTCTAGTTAAAATGGTTGAGTCGCGTGAGTTTACTTTCCCTCATTCTTATTGTAAACAACTCATTGTAACTAATCTCCTAATAGTTCAACATTCATGATCTTTTAGCTCTTTTATTCAACCATGTTGCAACATGGTACCCTTACCGACAATTTTTCCAAGGCTTTAGAGGCCAAGAAGAGGGTTGAGAAGGTACAGACAGACTTGGCTTCCTCAAGAAGCAAGTATGAATCCAACCTTGGCATAGTGAGTCAGGAGCGGGAAAAGCTCCAAACAAAGGTGGCCATAGCTGAGTCTTCTCAGTTCGAGGTAAATAGGATGGCAGAGGCCTTGAGGTCCGAGCTGATCAACCTAAAAAAAGAGGGAGAGGCGCGTCTCCAAAGCTTGAACAAGTGTGAAGAACTATAAGTGAGCTTGGACGCTGAGAAGAAAAGATTCATGCTTCTAGCCAAGAAGGTCGAGGATGATGAGGCAAAGATGGGGACTCGGCTTTGCAATTTGGTCAATGATAGCAATGACCTGACTTGCGAGACGCTACAAGGTCAATATCCTAACCTGGACATAGGTTGACTATATGAGGCCTTAGGGCATTAGGCTCCAACAGGAAGAAGAGAGGACTCTGATGGGGTATTCCTTGAAGGGGAGGAACATCCTAATTTGAAAACCAAGTATATGCCCCCAATGGAGTCTGCTTCTGGCCCTTCTACTGAGCCCTCTACTATAAATGTTCTCGTGGAAGTCTCTTCCGTAGAGATAGAGACTCCTTCTGCTGCCTTAACGACTCCTCCAACTGACTTGATGACTCCTTTAGCAGATCCGGCTCCTCCTGTTGACCTTCTAGGTGATCCCATTGTAGAAATTATTTAGTTTTATTTTATTTTATTTTTGTAATGTAATATTCGACTGATTAATGAAATTCACATTTGCAATTCTAAATGTTCTCTTCTTTTGGCTCTATAATTTCTTATTTTTACACTTGGCATCTTGTGTACCCTTCAATCATATTCTGAACTTGTATTTCTTGCCAGCATTGACTTAAAAATTTGAATTTGGCTAATAGATATCTCAAGCTGACTGCCCTTGATGTGTTGATTTTACCATTTCAATGCTGCAAAGCTTACACCTCTCACTAGTCATCCTATAACCCATTTTGCTCTTGCTTGTTTGAGCCGAGGGTGATATTACCTTGGAAAAAGTAAAAAGCTGAACGTCTGGGAACCGTGTCACCCATGTTTGGATTTCGGAAGGAGATTACCCTGAGATGTTTGATGAATCTATCGAAGAACCTCTTTTACTCATGTTTTCCGAGACCGTGCTTAAGGCTTAATTGAGCTGAGGATAATATTACCTCAAGAAAAGCTGAGAGCTAAATGCTTGGAAACCGTGTCACTCATGTTTAGGCTTTAGGAGGAGAGTACTCGGAGGCATTTGACAAGACTAACCGAGAACCTCTTTTGGTCATACTCTCCGAGATTGTGCTCAGGGCTTGATTGAGCTGAAGATAATATTACCTCGGGAAAAATAAAAAGCTGAACGTCTGAGAACCGCGTCACCTGTGTTTGGGCTTCGGGAGAAGATTACCCTAAGGCATTTGACAAGACCATCTGAGAACCTTTTTTGCTCATGCTCTTCGAGACTATACCCTGGGCTTGTTTGAGCTGGAGATACTATTACTTTGGGAAAAGCTGAAAACTGAACTCCTAGAAATGGTGTCACCCATATTTGGGCTTTAAGAAGAAATTACCTTGAGGCATTTGACGAGACCATTCGAGAACCTCTTTTGCTCATGCTATTTGATACTATGCTCTAGGCTTGTTTGAGCTAATGATACTATTACCATGCGAAAAGCTAAAAGTTGTACGCTTGGGAACCGTGTCACCCATTTTTGGGCTTCGGGAGGAGATTACCCTGTGGCATTTGACAAGACCATCCAAGAACCTCTTTTGCTCATACGAGACTATACTCAATGCTTGATTGAGTTGAGGATAATATTATCTTGGAAAAAATAAAAAGCTGAACGTCTGGGAACCGTATCACCCGTGTTCGGGCTTCTAAAGGAGATTATCCCGAGACATTTATTGAATATGAGCTTTTACATTTATGTTAGTTGACTTCAGAAGTAAAAAATAAAAAATAATTTTATTAACTTCCAAGTGAATTTGCTACAAAATTTTCGATCCTTCTAAAGGTAATACAACTTCAAGCGTTCGGCATTCTAAAGCTTTCGAATTCAGTTCTAGTTAGGGGATTCTAGCTTTTAAACTCCGAATTTAAGGACTTGAGTGACTTTGTAGAGCCCTTCTCCATTTGCACCTAGAACGCCTTCTCCCACAACCTTAGTGTTCAAGGTTAATTATCTCAGGACCCAATCCCCTAGCTGAAAGGAACAGTGCCAAACCTTCTAGTTGTAATATCTAACTACCCTTTGTTGGTGAGCTGCGACCTTTATCATGGTCATTTCCCTTTTTTCTTTCAACAGATCTAATTCAAAACATAACCCCTCATCATTGGACTTCTCGTCATAATTGTTAACCTTGAAGATTGGTATGATCACTTATATCGGAATCATTATTTCACACCCGAAAGCCAAGCTATAAAGGAGTTTCTCCTATAGCGACCTTGGGTGTGACTCAATACGCCCAAAGGACCTCAGGAAGTTTGTCAATCCAAGCACCTTTGTGCTCCTTAAACTTCTTTTTTAGGGCCTTTTTGATGACCTTATTGGCTACTTCCACTTGTCCATTGGTTAAGATGAGCTGAAGTTACGAATCTGAGGTCAATCGCAAAATCTGAGTAGAAATCTCTGAAGTTTGCATTGTCAAATTACTTTTCATTATCTATGATTAGCACTTGAGATATTTCGAACCTGTAAATGATGTTATACTTAACGAACGTCGTGACCATTTTTTTTGTGATAGTCGCCAAGGGTTCGGCTTCCACCTATTTTATGAAGTAGTCGATAGCCACCACCGCATACTTAGTATGTACATATGCTTACGGTAAAGGTCCAATAAGATCAAGCCCCCACTGGGAAAATGGCTAAGGACTCGTTAGAGAAATCAGCTTCTCTAGAGGTTGTTTAGGAATACAGTCGTGCACCAAACACTCATGACACGTTTTAGCTAGCTGCGCTGCATCTCAATTAAGTGTTGGCCAGTAATATCCTTGCCTCAATATTTTGTGGGTCATAGCTCGGGCTTTCCCATGTCTTCCACATATCCTTTGATGGATTTCATCTAGGGTCAGGGTAGCTTCATCAAGCCTCAGGCATTTTAAGTAAGCAATACTATATCCTTGCTTATATAACTCTCCATCAATTATGGTATATCTTGCCGACCTATTTCTAACCTTTATCGCCTGTTCTTTATCCTCTAGAAGCTTGCCATCTTGAATATAAGACTTTATCTCATTAACCAACAATGATGGGGATCTAATTAAGATACATAATTCATGTGACCTTTAAAAGTAGAGGCCAGTTTTGCTAGCATGTCTGCCTTTGAATTTTTGGCTTTTGGAATCTGTTTGATTCTGACAGTCTTCAATGTGCTCAGTACTTGCTTGGCTTTTTTCAAATATATCTGCATATTACCTTCGCGTGCTTGGAATTGACCGTCCAGTTAGCTGGCCACTAATTAGGAATCACAGTGGACATCGAGACTTGTGATTCCTAGAACCAGAGCTAACTTGACTCTTGCAATCAATGCTTCATACTCTACCTCGTTATTAGTAACCTTAAAGTCAAACTTTAAGGAATACATTACCTCAATCCCTTTCGAAAGTACGAGGACCACACCAGCTCCTCCTCTCTGAGCATTTGACACTCCATCAATGAAAAGGTTCCAGATCACCGCTTCTTCGTTTGGGATGGTTGGGTCTTCTCAGTCATAAGGTTATTCTACAATTTCGTAGACAAAGAAGTGTTCCGACACCAATCTTCTGACAATGAAATTTGATAAAGCTTGACCCTTAATCACTTTCCTAGGCTTGTAGATGATGTCATACTCGCTAAGTTCAATAGACCACTTGATCAATTGACCTGAGAGATTTGGTTGATGAAGGATTTGTCTTAGTGGCTGGTTCGTTAACACCACAACCTGATGAGCTTGGAAGTAGGGTCTCAACTTCCTTGCCGCCATCACCAATGCCAGTGCTAACTTCTCCGACGGCGAATATTTGTTCTCAGTGTCTAGTAGCGCCTTGTTGGTGTAATAGATAGGATGATGAACTTTCTTAAAATCTTCCTTCACTAAGACTAAGCTTATCAAATGGTCGCTTACAACGAGGTACAGGTAAAGCATTTCTCTAGTCTCAAGTCTTATCAGGTGAGGTGGGGATGTAAGATATTACTTCGACTCCTGAAAGCTGTACTCGTATTCCTCTATCCATTTAATCTTCTTCCTTTTTTTCATGAACTGAAAGAAGTGGAAGCATCTATCAGTAGCTTTGGACAAGAACCTGCTAAGTGCTGCTAATCTCCTCGTCAAACTTTGGAGCTATCTGAGGTTGAACGGGGACTTGAGATCCAATACGGCCTTGATCTTCTGTAGATTAGCTTCTATATTATGTCCATTGACCATATATCTAAGGAACTTCCCAGCTTGAACCCCAAATACACATTTCTTAGGATTCAACTTCATTTTATACTTGCTTAAGTACAAGAAGGTCTCTTTCAAATGCTTGGGGTGGTCTCGGGCCTTCTGTGATTTAGTAATCATTTCATCCACATAGACCTCTATAGTTTTGTCTATCAATGGTTTAAAGACCCGGTTAACTTACCATTGGAAGGTAGCCCTAGCATTTTTCAATCCGAAAGGTATTACTATATAGTAGTATAATCCCTAATTGGTAATAAATGTCGTTTTCTCTTGGTCTGATTCACGTATCCTGATCTGATTGTATCTTGAGAATGTATCCATGAAGCTTAATAACTCATGACCAGTTGTCGAGTCTACCAACTAATCGATTTGAGGGAGCGGAAAACTGTTTTTGGGATAGGCTTTAATCAGGTTCATGAAATTTACACACATTCTCCATTTACCATTGGTCTTTTTAACCATTACCACATTCGATACCCATTTTGGGTAATGCATTTCCTTAATGAATTTTTCTCTCATCAGCTTGTCGACTTCGACATGTACTGCTTCTCTCCTTTCTTTATTGAATGGTATCCTTTTTTGCTTTACTGGTTTATGTTGGAGATCGATAGCGAGTCGGTGAGAGATTACTTGTAGGTCAATACCTAGCATGTCTTCATGAAATCATGCGAACACATCCATGTGTTTCTTCAAGATGCCCTTGAGTTTGGATTTCAATTCTTCTAGGAGTTGGACACCAATTTTAACTATTTTTTAAGGTGACTCCAAATCCAAAATAATGGATTCGAGTTCTCCAATTGGCTCTAAGGCCGATGAATTGCCATCCTACTCTACCCTCTTCACAATTAGCTTATCTTGCGAGTTTTCAATAGCTTTCAGGACATCTCTCTACGGGCACTTCAATGGGCAGTATGAGGCTTTGGAAGACATCGTAAAACACGATCGAGCTTTCATTTGGTTTCTCTTGAAAATTCTGATCCCCTCTCTTAACTGGAATTTCAACTACAGATAATGAATGCTTTCTACTGCCTTTGTGTCCTGAGAAAAGGTTTCTCGAGAATCATAGTGTAGAGCATTTTGAGGTCGACCACTTAGAACTCTACCATTATAGTCTTCTGATAAGGCCGTTCTCCCATGGTGACAGGTAGCTATACTATTCATAAGAGATAAATGCACAAATTCCCAAATCCGTAGAGGGTGGTCTCGGCAGGTCAAAGTCTCAGATCTTTTATTCCCAAAGAATCTAAGGTTTCCTTGAAGATAATATCAACTGAACTTCCCGTGTTTACCAAGATCCGGCTAACTCGAGACGTTCCCATTGTTAAAGTTACTACCAAGGCATTGTCATGTGGGTAATGTACTCGCACTTCATTTTCATCTGTGAACATAATTGGTACCGAAGCGAGTTTTTATTTTTTCTCAGCTCGAACATTCATGATATGGATATTCGAAGAGGTGTTGGGTAGAAAGTACCTAGAGTAACTCTTTCTAGACTTATTTGAGTTCCCAACCAATATCGCTCTTCTTGAGATTACCATGGTCCTTTCTTTTCACCTTGGTCCACGCTCGATTTCCTGATCCGAAACCTTAATTCGATCCTCCTCTCCAACTATCAAGTCTTGTAAGTAATTGTTCCAAATCAATATTTCTACCTAACTTCTAAGGTCAAAACATTCATCTATCAAATGTCTAGCACTCTAGTGAAACTCACAAAACTTAATCTTGGCTTCTCCCACTGGTTTGGCCCTCAATGGGCGGGGTTCCATTAGTATAGTTCCTCATTTTATGATCTTCTTCCAAACCTGTAAGAGTGAAACTTTTAAAGGAGTAAAAGCTTGATCTCCTTGAACATGAGCTACTCCCCTCGTGTCATCTCTCGTAGGTGAATGATACCCTTTCGAACAAAAGTTCTTTCTTCATCCGATTTTCTTGTTCTGACCTTGACCTCTTCTACTTTTTCTGTCAAGATTATGGAAACTTCTCCTATCGTCACGTTTTTTTCCCAGATCGATCCTAGAATTCCTAGCCCCTTTGAGAGATCGTGATTCGAAAAATTTTTCTTCCCTTATCTTGAGAGCAATTTGATCTTCAATCTCAATTTCAATCAACAGCTTTTTTTAGCTGTTTTATAAGTGGTAACAAAAGGCTTCCTCATAGTATACCATTCTCGGTCTACTCGTAGACCTTTCTTGAGACCTTCCAAAGCTAGGGAGTGATGATAAGCCCCTAATTCCATCACTTCATTATGATATCTTTTGACGAATCTCCTGAGGTTTTCATTCTCTCCTTGCTTCATGAGTAGTAATGAACTCGGAGTCTTAAGGTTGATGGTAGCGCTCTAAACTCATCGATAAAGATCCATATAATTGTTCAAAGCTGCTGATGTTTTCGGGTGTCAGACTAATGAACCATTTTCTCGCTTGTCCTTCTAGAGTCAGCGAAAATAAGCAGTACATCTGGGATTCATCCAACCTCTCGATTAGCATCATTTCTCTGAATAGATCCATGTGCAACGATGGGTTTTTTTTGCCTATGAAATGGTTGATTTGGAACATCTTAAACTTTCAGAAAAGAACAAGGTTCAGTATTTTCTAGGAAAAAGGAGATTTTGAGTAAAAACTCATCTTTAGCGAAGCATCGTCCCCCCTTTGCCTCTCCCTCTTCTTCTGGTCTTTCAATTCCTCGATCAATTTTCGCACACAAACTTCTAAATTCTTAACTCGATTACTATCTTCCTTAAATCTCCTCTCCTCCTTTAGGACGAGCTCCATACAGAGCCTTCCCTTTGCCATTTTTAATTTAAAAATACTCTCATATCTTCCTAGCCGGGACCGTGACCTGATCCCCTTTTTTGTACTATAGTCAAATCGTCAGGCGAATATTCAAATATCTGCGGCGTCTCATTATGGAGCCTATCGGCATTATTATCTCCTTAAGGTTCTTTAAAGGAATATCTAGAAATCTTCCCTTTTCCCTTCTCTGTAGCAGTGTATTTTTTTCTGGTAGTGTTTTGGCGATGTTTTATCAGACGGTTTGTATACGTTGTATCAGGCACACTACTTTCATGAGCTTCTACTGATTTTGGCGTCTTTAACACCAAAGAACCAACTTGAAACATCTTCATTATCCTTGTTACTTCCTCAACCAAAGCTTGAATCTGCCTGTCCTTTTCTGCGTGTTGCTTTTTATTTTCCTCTAGCCTCTTGGTCAACCATCTTGTTTCTGCCGTCTCTGGACAGGGGGGAAATTGGTGCGGCGATGAAGCTTCTAAATTGCGGTTCACATCCTCCAATGGTAGCGGCTGATCACCAATATCCTGATTAAGAGCCGTATGGCCATCAAAAATGTTATCATGAGGATTCCTCCTCACTGTTGCTCTGTTCCTTGTCACATACGTACACAAAGTTGTCATGTTTCCCTTCTTGTGGTTATTTTTGACTTTTTGTTCAGATTTTTCATAGACGGCACCAGTTGTTGATATAGCAAAAATCCTTCCTTGGACTCAATGCGCCAGCAACGATCTTTTTCTTCTTTACTTTGTCTACTAGCTTCTACCTGCGCTCACAAATCAAAGGCTGTGGGTGTGAAAAGCCAGTTGTCTAGCAAAAACCCTTCGATGCTTAAGTTAGGGTTTTGCTTGTGATTATTTTCTTTGAAAAAAAAAAGTTGAAAGAGAATTTGCCAAAGTTTCAATCTCCGTTCCTAGTTATACCTAATCTTCTTTTATAGATATTATTATTTTCTTATTATAGCAAGATACTATAAAATCTAGTAATCCACGGAGATTTCATAGGTTAAGCATCAGCTTCTGAATTTGGTGGTATCATATCCTTAGAATTTTTATTATGTAAGAAGTTTAATTTGGCAAGAATCCTTATTATAGAATAATCCGAGAACGTATGGGAAAAAAATGAATCTTTTACTAATACATAACTGTAGCGAGGTCTCGGCAATCATTGTTTGAGGATCATTAATATCCTGAGATAAGCTTTGGTGCTACCTGGTCGAGACCTTCGTAAGCTATAACCGAGACCTTTATTAAGCTATGGTCGATACCCTTGTAAGCTGTGGCCGAGACTTTTATAAGCTATGACTAAAATCCTTATGGTACGTCCATAGGATAAAATTTAATTTGAGCTTCCTGGTGACTCTGAGAGGCCTCGGCTCCCATCTTTCCTAAAGTCTTTGCCATACCCTTTATTATTATGCCAACCCGAGATCTCTTCCTTTGTCAGACAAGACTATGGCTCCTTATCACTTGAAATAGTTCTCTTTGGGTAGCAGTCGGTCTCAGAACACCATCCATCCCTTCCTATAGAATCATTTTGGACATTTGTTCTTCTGGGCGTTGTACATACAAGATTATACCCAACACCTTAAATTACCTTTTATAGGCTGCTCTCTTCTTTTATCATTAGGTTTCTCAAATTTATTAAGATTCTAAAAAATCAAAAAATTGTAACCCCAAACGTATTAACATTTTGAGAATCATGGAAACTTAACGTTATAAGCATCGATACTCCGAAAATTACAAAATTTTTAGTCTTATTTGCAGAATACATCTACTAGAATTTTTATTATAAAGAAGTCTGGAAAAAATTTGAATCTTTTGGCAATACATAATTGTTGAGAAATGTCAAAAATTTTTTACCTAAAACCTTCTTTCTCAAATTAGAATGACCTTAGATTTGGTAGTCTACTTGAGATCTTTGTCATGTTATATCCAAGACCCTTATTGACAAAAAAGGCCTTAAAATTTTATATCTAAATCTAAGACCTTTTGTTAAAATTAGGAGATCTTAGGCTTCATTGTGCTTGAAATTTTTGCTACATTATAATTAGGATTTTGTAGGCTTATTGGCTTGATATTCCACTTGTCTTTCGTATAATTTTAGTTAAGACTTTGCCTTACACTTTATTGGTCCAAGGCTCGTTGGGTTTTAACCATGCGGCAGACCCTTTCCCAAATAAAGTTGTTAGTCTAATATATAAATATAATATTTTATTTTTACATAAATATATTAAGAGTTATTCTCTAACTGTATTTGAACTTATACATGATTCATAGTAATTTGACCATAAATTATTACAATTCAACATTGAGTTACTATCAATTATTTGTATTTGGTATAATTCAAACATTCGAATAGAAAAATAATTTTATATATTAATATCCTTGTTGTCTTAATTCATAAACTGAAAAATAATTTTATATACATCTTCGTGGTGGGTGATATTACAAGAATGCCACATTGATTAGTAGATCCTCCCACGTGGATTCAAATTCGCGCGCACGGTACTGGCGCCAATACAGATAAAAAGATACTGAATATTAAATCCGGGTACCCAGCTTTATTTTATTTATTTATCCTGGGCAGGATAACTTCCTAACCGTTACTTTTAGTCAATCACAAGCCAACTAGTAGCTGCCACTACGTTTACACGTTATTTTCTGGCAAATTAACAGTCAGTTCGTTACTTTTTTCACGTCCGGACTTTATAAACCATTTAACACTTCACTCTGTTTTCAATTTCGAGCCACGCTCTCCTGCAAATTCATACAACCACCGCGTTTTATTACTTCAAAATTTGGAAGTTTTTCTTTGATTTCGAGTCTTGATTTTCTGGAGATTTACAAAAACTTGGCCATGGATGATGAATTTGCAAAGCTTATCAGGAGAATGAACCCGCCAAGGTACATCACTGCTCTCACACAATCGTGAATTTATATGCAGAATTTAGGTTCTGGGTTAGAGAGAATTTTTGTTTTCAACTATTTTCCGAAGAAAGAACTGTTGTTTGAATAATCTGCCATCTCTTTCTCTCTGTTTTCTTCTTTCTAATGATAAAATTCTTCCTCAATTTATACAGTAGCCGCCAAAAGTTTTAAGTTGTTTTTCATATTGGAAGATTTTCTCCAGATAATTTTGGATTTATGGTGCATTTCGAAATACAGGCTGTGGTTTCATATCAATTCTGTATTACCAATTTTTCAGGCTGCCTTTCTTTTTACTTTCTGTTTAAATGTATTTATTTTTGTGGTTGCAGAGTAGTGATTGACAATGATGTTTGTGAGCATGCCACTTTTATACAGGTAAATATTGCAAATCCTCAATGAGTGAACAGATCTGGTTACCAAATCAACTTTGCTTTTCTTCGATCTTTTGGTTGTGTGCTTCCTTAAAAGTATTTGATATTTCTGAAAATTGGACTGGGTATCTTCTTCCTTAGGTTGATAGTGTCAACAGGCATGGTATTTTGCTTCAAGTAATCCAATTTCTCACAGACCTCAACCTCGTTATAACCAAAGCATACATATCTTCTGATGGAGGATATTTAATGGATGGTAAGTTTGCAAGCTTATATAATTCACAGAAAAATCTCTGTTCCCTTATAACTTTTTGATTTTGCTACTTTGTTTTCAGTGTTCTATGTCACTGACATTGATGGAAACAAGATCGGAGATAAAGGAACCGTCAGCTATATAAAGACGGTAATTATGTTCTTAAAACCCAAGTCTAGACTCTAAAGCGTTTTGCTTGAACTAAGCATTTGAAAATCTCTATTCACAATCTTCATTTGTTCAATTTTTCAGACTATTGAAACCAATGCAAGTTTCTTGAATTCAATGAGAAGTTCTGTTGGTGAAGTGTCCTCCAAAGAGTATACCTCAATAGAACTAACAGGCTGTGACAGGCCTGGATTGCTATCAGAGGTATCTGCGGTCCTAACAGACCTCAGCTGCAATGTGGTGAATGCCGAAATCTGGACACACAATGCTAGAGCAGCAGCAGTGCTTCATGTCACAGACCAATCATATGGCTCTGCAATCGAAGACGCTAAAAGGCTATTAAAAATTAAGGAACTTCTTTGTAATGTCCTAAGAAGCAACAGTGATTTTAGGACACCAAGATTGTCCTTTTCTTCAGCTAGGGTAGTGCACAGGGAAAGAAGATTGCACCAGATGTTGTTTGCCGACAGGGATTTTGAGAGGCCTGAAAGTTTGAAGTACAAAAGTTCAAGACCCCATATAACTGTACTGGATTGCTGTGATAGAGACTATACAGCCGTGACAATAAGGTCCAAAGATCGGCCTAAGTTATTGTTCGACACTGTATGCAGTTTAACAGATATGCAATATGTGATTTACCATGGCACAGTCATCACAGGAAGAACGGAAGCTTATCAGGTAATTGCATCTTCCCTACACGTAGTATTTAGAAGATGAGATTACTTTATTTCATGACATTTGAACATTTTGATTGCTGTTATGATTATAGACTGGTGCTGCCAATAATTATAACTTTACAAACCAATTTTGTAGGAATATTATATCAAACATGTGGATGGATTCCCTATTAGTTCAGAAGCTGAACGACAACGTGTTATAGCGTGTCTTGAAGCGGCAATCGAGAGGCGAGCCTCAGAGGTTAGTTTTGCCACGTGATCAATTACTTTCCCACAGTAATCTCTGCATGATTTGATCATAGAATTATTGTTTTTTTTTTTTTTTTTTTTGTAGGGTCTGGAATTGGAACTTTATACAGATGATCGATTTGGCCTCCTATCAGATATTACCAGGACACTTCGTGAGAATGGTTTGTGCATAAGAAGGGCACAGATATCGACGAAAGGTGGAAAAGCTAAAGATACTTTCTTTGTCACGGACGCGTCTGGAAATCCTGTTGACCAAAAAATTGTTGATTCCGTCCAGCACCAGATAGGACAAACCATACTAAAGGTGAAAGGGAACCTGAATATGCCTCCGAAACTTCCTCGGGAGGCAGCAAGAAGCTTCTTCTTTGGAAACTTTTTCAGGGGACGAAGTTTCCAAAGTTTTAAACTCGTCAAATCTTGCTCATAGAACTCCTCGTACGTTACCGCAGGTGATTACGCCAGGAAATCAAAAGTAGCAGAAATGATTTCTCGTCTTTTTCTCGGTTTTGTATATTGTCTACAGTGTGAAATTGAACAGATTGTAGAAATGTGAGCAAATATCAGATTGTACAGAATTGTTTTTTTACAGAAGAGAGATGTTTATGGAAACATTAGTGTTTTCAAGTTTCAAAAACTTAATTCTCTGTAAGCAGGAGCGAAGAAAGCGAGATTTGTCAATAAAATAGCATTCTCAAAATTAAAAACAAAAATTTCAATAGCAGGAACTGGATTTAATCATCTTTCTACTCATAAAATTGGTGAATTGATAAATCAAAGAAAATGATGTAATCTGTGATTAGCAGTTTTCCTACAACAAGTACTTTCTACTTCATTGCATTTAGACAAAATATAAGCAACTACTGCCAAAGTTGTTCCAGCATAAACCCGAACCCAATTGCAATCAGCAACCGAGAAGAGAGGAAAACAGAGACAAGAGTAAGAGAAGTAATTGATTTGGAAGAAAATTATCATACATAAACCACAACTTTGAATTCTGGTAAATTCTTGTCAAGTATCATCTATTCTAATTCTGCTCCTTTACATTGATACACAACTTCATTAAAGTACACTTCCAGATAGAGATTTCGTATAATCCCTCCATTTTGATACACCAGCATTAAGTGCCCTTTGCAAGACATTAATCCACTCTTCTACAAGACATTCTTTTAATTCCATCATTTCAGATGTTCCTTCTCCGTTATCAGCTCCAGATCTTCAAAATACTTGACTTTGGAGTGCAATTTCTTCAACTAATAACCATGCATGCACACACAAAATTAAGGGCTGCATAAGACTAAAATTGCACGTCTTTCAACAAAGTACAAAGGGAAACCGAAATAGAAAATTTGAATCACCTGTGTCTCAAGAATGGTGGCCACTAAATGTTCAATATCCCAGTCTTCCTGGTCAACCAATAATTTGGCATTAGCAGCCGCTGCCCCAGGAGCAGTCACTGTTGCAGCTCTAATTCGCAAATTTAGAGGTATGTCACTTTTCTTTAAGGATCCATCCCGAGTTTCTTTAAGAATTTATAGGTTCAAATAGAGATTGTTAGAAATAACATAATGAAAACAATAGAAAGTTAATAAGTCAACAGGAAAGATCAGGTAGTTGCCTCAATACCAAACATTACTGTCATAAGTTTGGCAATATCTGATGAATAAACGAAGATTTGACATCAAGCAGAAAGTTCATGTAAATAAGCATGCTCACTAAAGGAGTTTAAACAAACAAAGAAGAATTTCTGAAAAGCCACATTTAGAATAGCTAGCCTCTGTTCCTGAAATTTAATTTCTTAAAATGGACCCAAAAAATTCTGCACAACGGCATTTAAAACATATACCTGATTGGCTCTCCTTCTCAGAGGCAACAACCTGATGAGCTCTGAAACATAAAAAATATAAGATAACTTTCAACATTGTAGTCTTGATACAAGAACTAAACCATTAACTTAAACCACATTCCAGGAAAATGATGATGATAATAATAATCAACCTCTCAGGCTCAGAAAGCATAGTGGGAGACCATAATCCGTTGGCTAGATAATCCTCATCACCATCAAATATCTCCCTTGGGCATGAGCTTTCATCACAAAGTGTCGTAACTGCAGCCTCAGCTGCAGCAACAGTCACGTCACGTGTGGGCCAACCATGGTGGAGATGAGAGCTACCGAAGAGAAACAATGACAACCATTGGTCACACAAGGAAGAACATGCATTGTCTGAAACCATAAAGATAACCAGATTTTTACTTTTGATTTACTAATACTTGTAACAATAAAGTTCTGTTAACTAAAATTCTTGGACTGCAGTAGTAAACTTCTGTAAAATACAGTACATAACTAAGTCATTTTTTCCTTTCCCTTTTTTCTTGCGTCAACGTATGCCACATCCTCGGTATGCTGCCAAATGCAATCATCTCGACTTTGTAAATCCTTATAACCATAGTTTGAAGTTTGAAAAATACACTCAACTTTTCCAATTGAGAATAAAAAAAATTAAAACCTGATAAACGAAGCATCACTAGAATCAACTTCGTAAATCTTATGAATGAAGTTTGAATAATAAACTTTAAAGTTTTCCAAGTGAGAAAAGAAAATTTAAAACCTGATAAATAATGCATCACTACAATTCATTGTAAAGGACAATCATGTAAGGTTCTAGATTGACAAATATCAGCACCAGGGCCTCCTACCTGATTTATCAGTGAACTACCAGCATTTGAAAGAGGAGCAATGCATTTTCTTTTTGCAGGAGGTTCTTCACTGGCAGCATCTCCATTTTGATCGCTCTCATTTTTCTGCTCTTGAACTTTATCCTCCATTTTTATAACCTCTTGATTCTCAGATGAAGGTAACGTTCCTTGTTTTCCACTGTTCATGCTCCCAGTTGAGTAACTAGAACCATTCCTTTCATGGGCAGAACCCATCATAAACTCTCCAAAAGGCAGCTCAATGAGCTTTGAAATACAATCGAGTTTAGTTTTGGTTGGAACATTTTGAGCAACAAGCTCCCAGTTATCACCATGCTTCATTACAGATTCTAAAAGTAGAGTTTCTGCCTCAGTCCAGGTAGCTCCAGGAGTAAGACCGTTTCCTAGGCGGTCATTAAACTTAAAATCGTCCATGGACTTATTCTCCCCATAATTTCCATTTTTGAAGCATTTTTCACATATTACGAAATTACCCTGCTGATAAAAAAAATAGAACTAAAAAGGGAATTAAAAACTGCAGAGACAAAAAAATGTAAAAGACAGAAATCGTTTTCAGATTGCTTCAACAGATCTTACTTAAAAGATTCTGCGTACCTTTACATATAGGAATTAAATATATATTGTTACACTCCGACTTGAGGTCTCCTGTGACAATTTTCATAAATCCAAATATTCTAGAATATATTAAGAGAGTCTGTAAGACTTCCTTATAAATATCTAAAATCTAAAAATAGTTCATAATGAAATATTCCCTTTACGGAATCATTAATATTAAAAAATTGATCTTTGTGATTAATTCATCCACAACATCAATTCAATAATTAAAATATTAAAATTCTAGAAATCATTCCCAGTCGGGTTTAAACATATATGAGTATTACATAAATATTTAGTTTCCAAATGTATTACAAAATCCAAATAGAAAAATTCAGTAAATTATATTCAATGGACTCAAAGTACATATGTGAGTCAAGAAAGAAGACCTACCGAGAGAGTCGTAGGCTCTCTACCACTACCACTAGTCCGGCAAGTACTAGAGTGCTTAAACTGAAAGTTGTAATGGTGAGGAACGAGTATACAACTATATTCAGTGAGTAAATAAAGTACATACATATAAACATACATGCATATGCATTTCTAAATATAGAAATTAAAATTTCATTTACATCATGCTCTCAAATACATATATATTTTTACAAAATCAAACGATGAGAAAACTATTCATTAGTCTGCAAACAGTTTCAAATAATCCAAACCGAGCTGACTATACTTTCTCGACCATTACCTTAGCCGAGATAACGTTAAAACTATTAGTGAGTCTTTCATACATAAAACCATATGCAATGCATTCATTATAAAATAACAAATCATATCTCATATTTTACAAAATCACTTTATTATAGTAAAACATGAATTATAAAACATCGCTCATCTCACTGATGTTGGCCCCGAGTAGTTGCTTTGTAACACTAGCAACTATCCTCATCGTATCTGTCAAATTCAGGATAACCCTATCAAGCTGCCAAGGCTTTCCATAGGGAATAACGCATCCGTGCGTTCGGCACACAATGGGCTTGCGATGGACATTCTCCTTTATACCAGCCTTACTACGGCTACACTCACCTATGTGACCTCTTAATAGGTCCGTCCATATGTTACCTCCCCATATATATAGTCAAATAACAGGCCTACTGGCCATAAATTAATATCTGGCTTAACCAGCCACATCACCAATAATACATGCATTAAAACAAAATCATTTAGAATCAATGATTTTAAAACATATAATCAAATCTCGGTCTCCCCGACCATTTCAGCCTATATATTGAATAACATTAAATAGTAGACCAAGTAATCAAATCAATCCAATATCATATACTTCACATAAAACAATTTTACTTCAAATTTCTTTTCACAATAAAACCGCTTGTTTAACACATA
>JAXCLQ010071871.1:0-11170 GCA_035584115.1 Cedrela odorata
GTCCTATGCTACTATAGTGGTTTTACAATAGAAGAAACAATGTCGCAAAAAACGGATGCTTATCTAACAGAAGTAGCTCAAAAAGAAAAGCGCAAAAAAAAATTGATGAACATGAACTGATGTCTTGTACAATGATTGTTTATTTTGTTTCACGGTTAGAGTTTGAGGAAAGACATGCAATTGCTGACTTTTTGATCTATAACAACTACTGTATACTCATGCGCTTGTGACAACAAAATTAACTCGAGGTGATTACAAATACCTTTGTTTGCAATATTACATAAACAACATAATCGCAACAGCGTACACAAAATTGATTTATCCTATTGGTGGTGAGTATGATTTGGTGATTCCAAACAAACTACAAGCTATTATAGTTAAGCTATCAATAGAACGTTCCTATCGGTCGACCAAGAAAATAACACATTCCATCAGCTGGAGAAGAGGTTATTAGAAGGATGTGTTCTCGTTGTAAATAAGTTGGCCATAATCAGGCTACGTGTCATAATCGAATTACTCCTCTTACTTATTAAATATGTTGTAGGTAACATATATATTATTTATTTCTTTGTTTTCAAATTGTTTCTATAGATGTTTTTGTTGAATATTATTAAAAGATAATACATTATTAAGTTATTTTATGATTGTTCATTGTAATATAAGATTATTTTTGTAGAATGTTATTAAAAGCTAATTTATTTTGGTTGATATTTAATTCAAAATTGTGAAATTAGGACTAAATTAAAAGATTTTCAAAGTTTGATAAATGGGAACTAAAATATAAATTTCTCAAAATTAAAAATATGTTCGATCACACACAATGTAATACATAATAAATAGAAACCAAATTACAAATTTCAATAAATTAGATAGTGTTTTGACCAAATTGACGGAATTACAAAGTTTAATGTGGTACCCCATCTTCAGGTCACGCATACAACAATGATGCAACGATATCCTCTATATCTTGACAAAACTCGTACCGTTTGACTTGTTACATAACATACGATACTAATCTGCACAGTGGTTGTATGGTAGTGGTCATTTTGCTATCTAAGTGCAATGTTGGTGACGAATCATAACTATAATATGTCATGAAGCTAAATTGAGAGCACATGCCACCCAATGATCACCTCATATCTAATAAGCATGTACACAATGTCAACTACTGGGTACAACTTACAAGGCACTCCATCATTAATCCCTTTATGCAATTATCAACCTTCACACCCTGCCACACAACCTAAAGTGTTGACTGCGGGTGCACACAATATTACAGGTCAGAATATGCAATGTTAAATAAATTACACATAAAATAGTTACACAAATTACAAAACTTACTTATAAATGCGATGAAACAATTATCTAACATTGGGAGATCAATGTTGGACATGACCGTTATTTTTAGGCCTCCATAAAAAGGTACTTGTCAATGTCCTGCCAAGAAAACAAAGAACATGTAAGCTAGTGGTCCATTTTATGACAAGAAATAGAGAAATTCTAATATGTATTACTTACATCCTTCAACCAAAAACCGTTGTCCATAATACCATGAAGCCATGCCGGTGTAATGTACATTGATCTTATCTCTTTAGACACATTTTAGTTCTCTATCCACTACATGAGTTGCCTATAATAGAAGCAACAAGATCAAGGTTGATCCATTGCAAGTTGTACTTTAGTAAATGTCTGATTGACTCGTGACCCTTATGCTGCCTCTTAAGAGAATTAGGTCAAGGTGTGCGATTGTGAGACCCTTTTTGTAAACTCTGCCAAATTAACTTTGGACATCAGAAGGATCACAAAGTATAACAAGATTGCTAGACTCAGGTGGACTAGAAGCATCGCTTATTGCTGATTCACTATCAATTTCGTATGACGAACCTTGCAACTATTATTCTTGCATCAGTTGTATTACTTGCTCTAGTTTGGAAGTCTTGTCATCTCTATGAGCTCAAAATTCCTCAAATGTGCATGGACAGAGGACTTAAGCTCCATGATCTTGCACACAATGTCAAAATTACTTTGTAGGCTCTATATAACACCCCCTTCCATACATAATTCCAAGTACAAAGTCATTCTTAATATTTACGTATTATGCTATACCATTATTATATAAGTCTTAAATAGTTATAACTATTAAGAATCTTTATGCACACAAAATTAAACATATTACAATTTTTCATCACCCAGCTACACTATAAAATTACATATACCCAACAATCTCCTTTACGCTTAACCATCTATGTTTACCTCTTCTTTCCCTTCTATGTGTTATCTTTTGGAAAATAAAATTTTTATAATAAAGAGTGAGATATAATCTCAGTAAGTAAATCATACAAGTTTTTCTAATGTCAATGTGATACAAAACATATTTCTTTTCTTTTTGAAACAATCATATTTGCACAAATGGATTAATGAATTTTCAAACTATCAATTAACATAGGAATTCATTCATATTTTAATATTTTCAAAATGACTCAGTTAGTTAGTGTCACCTGCACCCACGGTGACCTGGATTCAAAATGTGATTACGTATTTTGCTTAAAGCGGACATTTTTTTCATTTCGAATATAATAGAAATGTGTATACCACGTTAAACAGAATTCTGAATAACTCGCAAGTCCCGCTTTTGACAAGAGACTCGGCCAAGTTAGAATAAATATTAATTAATGACTGGAGCCATAAAATCATTTTCATTCATAAACATTCACACTTCAACAACATTTTCAACAATCATTTCATAAATTTGGTATCAACATATAAAACACTCAAAATCCACAACTTTCATATTATTTTTAAATACATGCTTAGATATCATATTATTTCAAAAGTAATAAAAATATATGTACGATTTACTTACTACAAGGGGAGGGTAATCACTCCCACCAATGATCATCCTGCCTAACTTGGTCCTTCTTCCTGATTCTCATAGTTGAATACCACAAATATATAAATCATGTATTCTGCTATTCAATTAATCAACTTAAAAGTTTTAAATGCAATATTCATGGAGTTTGTGTCTAAAATTCTTTAGTTTAATGTATTTCACTAAGTTTAACTAATTAAGGTAATTTTTTTTTTCCGATTTTTCACAATTAACTCTTATGGCTAACTTATTCTATTTCACATTTTTGACTACCCTAAATTTATACATTTTCGCCTAACTAAACAAATACGATTTTGATCTAAATATTGTTTATAGCCAGATACTGTAGCAAAGACTGTTCATGCCGGGTTTACTATAACTAAGTACTGTTCATATTGAATTTACTATACAAATTAAAAGTATTTTGCAAACAGTTACTGTACAAATTAAAGTTACTGTAGCACTTTTAAAATACTGTAGTACCTTCAAAAATACTATTTATCTGAGAGCAAAACATCCTAATTTCTTTCTACAAATACTTTAATCAATGTAAATTTAACATAACACTATATTTTCTACTCCAATTCCACATAATTCTAATGTTTCTTACACAAAATTAAGTATTAATTTTTCTAATGAACAATAACTTACATTTCAATTTATGCTCAAAATTTAAAATTGAAGCTTTTAACGAGTTAAATGGCTTATTGATAACTGAAATTTAACAGAAAATCGCTCGAATTCAAAGTTGTTTGGACGAAATTTGAGAAAGAAGGAAAAACCAAGCTTCTATTTTTGTGAAAAAGAAGAAGATGAAGTGATACTGGAAAATGAAAAGAAATGGCCAAATTTTATACGTTTTGATAAGTGAAATTTTATAAAGATCCTTATTCTTTTTAAAATTTTGAAAATAATCTAAAATTTTGAAAAACTTTCATTTTAGTCCTAATTTAAAAAACAAAATTAATTCAAGTACCATGTCTTTAATCCAAAATCTAATTATAACTCAATTTTATGAAATTAAATTTGGGTTTAAACAAATAACATTATTTTGAGCTCAAAATTCAATCATTTACCCAAAAATTCTAAGTTATATAAAATTTTAATTAAATAAATAACATTAAATTATTCGATTAAATCTCTTAAATACTACAAATGCTACAATTAAAAATTTTAAAAATTGTGAGTGTTACAATTCTCCCCTCTTTACAAAAATTTTGTTCTCGAAATTTGATAAGCGTCTTATTCATCATTTATAACTCAACTAGTATCCACTGCATTTACTTAATATGACCATCTTATAAAATCACCATAATGCAAGTAATTGAACTGACGAACTTAATTAAACTCGTTGTAATTACCACTTACATTCAAAATGTATGGTAACTTAGTCAAATTAATACATATTTAATGAATCTATTCTTCTAATACGCATTCATTAATAGAAGTAACAAATATCATTCTTAATAAATCATACTTTCACTAAACAACTCCAATAACAAGTTCCAAAAATCGTAAAATGTTAAATTATATATCTTATTGACTTTTGGTCCAATTATTATATTTAAGCTTAAAATTTGCATGATCTTAATGCTTAAACTTTACTGTCATCAACCCTTATTCTAAAATATAACATCACTATCTATTATTCTACAATACAACAAAAATTATAATTAACTTTTACAAAATTCTATGTATTACAGATTGACTAAGGTCAATATAACATACAGCATATACATTATATATATATATATATATATCTAAGATCTAAATTTAAGATATAAAAATTATTGTCTTTATGATATAATTTATCTTTATTTTAATCGCCATGATCCCTAATAACCAATCATTGTCCCATCATAATGTTAAAACATGTTTACTAATATATTGAGTAATATATATTACCTATGCAAAGAATTTCAATAGTTACAAACCATTAAATATGATTATAGTCTAACTTCTACATCAAGAATTGTTATACGTCATTATCTTAGCCACTCTCTACTTATAGAAAGCATAGTTTCATATTTAAATTTTTATAACATCATAAGCAAAATTCTTTATAGACAAAAATCTTAATTCTCGAATAATACGTCATATTATGGTACTTTTGATATTCTTAAGATAAACTTCTAACCATCTCATTCATATCAATCTAGAATTGTATATTTTCAATTCAATTATAGCCTATAATACTTACTGTAGTAAAATTATTGTTTAACTTAGGAACATCTAATAATAATTAATTTTTTTTAATTAAATTATTAAACCAAGTCACCCAAACTATTTATTGATACTTTTGTTCTCCATCCACTTTATGTTATAAAATAACACATGTATAAAATATTAAATCTTAAAAATTAAATAATTAAATAACATACTTCTTATAATACCTCATAATTCCGCCATATGAATCATAAGATCAATTACAAATTAATGTATCTATATACTACATATAAAATCATATAAAATAGTATCAATTTTAATTATCTCATCACTTGCTCTAAATTTTTTCAAATTTAAGTTATGGATATGTATATTCAATAATATCTTAATCATCAAACAAATTCGAACTTCAATACCTTGAGCGAATACAATACCAACTTACACATTATTTTAATCTTATTAAAATAACTTCATTAATATAAAGAAATTCAATAAAATAAGACTCGAGTTATAGTTATACTTAGTAACCAAATCTTTCTTCTATTCACCTCGAATAATTCTTTTGTATACCATCTTATCCATATAATTAATATTCCTTCAATTTCAAACCCCGTCAATCATATTAAGTCTACTATCATAAATCTTTGCATATAAAATTCAATATCATTACACATATTAAAATATTCTCATTAATATACCTTTAATATAGATAAATTCTCAATTGAAACCTCTTAAACAACTCACCAGTTAATCTTTTTTCATAAATTATCTTTGTTATCCCTTATTTTATTATTATTATTTATTTTTTTTTTCAACTATGAACTTTGTTTCCTAAATATCATGAAAATAAACATATTTTATATTTGTGGAATTTCCTAATTGTACTCCTTAATCATTGAATAAAATAAATGAATATAATTTCTTAACTTAAGAAACTATATGTTCCTCTTTATGTATAATTTGTCAATAAATGTTTGGATCTTTGTAAATTTAATCCAATTTAAAACATTAATTTCACACCTTAAAGATAATTTTTATATTTCTTAAACACTATAGGCATTCATCCAAAAATAGTTATTTTATTTTATTTTATGATCTTAAATTTCTTCTTCATAATAGTTCTTCAATCTCCTCATAAATTTTCTCATATAAGAACATAAAATGAAATCTTATATCAACTTTATATATTTACAACATAGATTTCATTCTCAATTAATGAATTATAATTTTCGATAATCAATTATTATAAATCTCGTAAAACAAAATTCTTATTTCTTATTGTTTCGTATAAGAATAAATAAGATTTGGACTTTATTCTTAATCATAAACTAAACTCATAAATAGTCTCATATCAAAAACCACTTAATAATATAACCAAAAATAATTCATTTTACAAAGATCATAAATTTCCTTTTCAATACTAGCATAAGCTCGAATTAATAATTTTAAATCTTTCCTTAATATTTTATAAATCATAAACAATCACAAAAAAATGTTTAAGAAATAAGAAATACATTTCATGACCCAATTACAAGCCTCAATATCTTACTTAGTCATTTTATACATTTTTCTTGGATTCATTTACAAGTTTTATTTTCATTTGTATCCCCTACTAGCTGATGAAAACCTTTTATTTTAAGAACTCACTTCTCGCTTAAGACATGTATCAATATTCTTAAAAGAAATTTTATCATACTCCCCCCAAAAGAACAAATCAAATAACAATTTCTTAGAACACCATCATTCCGAGCAATATCCTTAATCAACTTCTTCTGCAGTCTCATCATTCTTACCATCCCATTTACGATAAGATGTTTATCCTTTATTGTGGCTTAATTCACTCTCAAGTAATCACATAAGCTAAGAAACCCTTTACACCCATTTTTCTAGTAACTTTGTGGCCTTAATCATATTGAGCAATCTTTGACTTATCACAACTCATCTCCCATCGAAGCTAAATTCTGATTGGTTTGGAATGTTAAACAATACTACCTTAGTAAAACGATTCACTACTGCATGATAGAAGACCAACTAATTAGTTTCTAAGATAATATCAAAATCATGCATCTCCAATAACGATAGATCACTGTAATATTTTTATTTTCAAAACTAATCTCTGAATCTTTGTAAATATAATTTATAATTATATTTTACCCATAAAAGTAACAACACACATAACATATTTCATCAAAGAACAAACAAAAGTATAAGCCACAAATGAATGTGTATCCTTATAATGAAATATATTAACCTTCTAGTTAAAGAGAACTATTATACTTGTTGCCCCTTCATTGGACGCCTACACATCTTACTTGGTTAGAGCATAAACTCATCCCTGTACCTTTTGCCTTTTATTCTGACTTTCTCTCGTGCTATCTTTTATATCCACTCTTCTAGTTTGACATTCCTTAATTGTATGCCTTTACTTCCTACACACGAAGTAAGCCCCTAACTCTTCGTAACAAATTTCGGGATGTGATTTCCCACAATACTCGCAAAGAGAATTCAGTTTATTTTTTTCTACAATCATACCATACTAATTCGTTTAATTATCATGTGATGAAAAATAACTATTTCAACAAACTTATTGCCCAATGGAATTATAAGTATACTTAATAAAATGCCTGTTTAATCTCTATAACAGTGTTCCATCCTCTAAAATGTATATTCTACTTCATAAACTTTTCCAACTTGATATAAACATTAACACCAATTTAAATAAAATAACAATCAAACCATACTTGTACGAAATAAAACTATATTTTCATTACTTTAACAATCTTGGGTTTCAAATTCTAAATTTTTAACTCTAATTTTTTTTTCTTAACTTTAACAATTTTATGTTTAAATAGTTCACTCATACGATTTGGTTAATGATCCAATTTTCTCATTCCTTCATTATTATTTTTCTCACTTGTACTAGTCTTCTCGAGAAAGGTTTCTCTTAATATTTTCACTTCTATCCCTGTCATAGGTGTTATAATACCTCATCTTCCTATACAAATATCTCACTACTAATTTACTACCATTAACACCATTTTCAGACACATGATTCCTATTAGGGCTTTCTTTTTCACTTCTTCAGTTGCCCTTGGACCTAGATCGATATGGGAATAATGGAGAATAGTTCTAGCTAGTTTCGCTCTATTCTTAGTAATATACAAATTTCCAAGTCCTTTACGAAAGCTCCACCAATCATACCATTTTCACTTTTATTTATACTAATCCATTAATCATACTTTATCCTTGCCATAACTACAAACCAAAACCAAACAAGATGAATTTCCTAAAATTATCACAAATATACCGAAGTTAAAACTACACTAACTAAAAAAATTTTGCTTAACATTATTTATTTATTTTTTTTAACTAGCCTAAAGTTTACAAAATCCTAACCTGACTCTAATTGTAATGTATCGACACTTTTTAAACCCTTGTATCGATTTATTCATTAAATTTTGGTTTTGAAAATTTCATTGACACCAAGTATCAATATATTTACCTTCATTTATCGATCCATTCGCCTTACAGTATTAATTTAGGTGAGTTCGTAAATAATTTTGAACTCTCTAACTCGAAAAGTATCGATACACATGTATCGATACTATATTTACACGTATCAATACTTTCTTCTTTGTCTCTCATTGCCATAATTATATTTTCTCATTGATTTACTGAATTTCAAACCTTTGTTTCCCTATTAATTCGAATGTCTATATACTTAAATTTTTTAGTCATTCTTAATATTCTCAAATCATTATCTCATCACTTAAGAGTCTACAGAATCTCAAACCTTAGCTTTGATACTACTCTTGTAACACCCCCTTACATACATCATTCTAAGTACAAAGTCATTCTTAATATTTACATACTATGCTATACCATTATTACATAAGTCCTAAATAGTTATAACTATTAAGAATCCTTATGCACACAAAATTAAACATATTACAATCTTCATCACCCAGCTACACTATAAAATTACGTGTACCCAAAAATCTCCTCTACGTCTAACCATCTGCGTCCGCCTCCTTTTACCCATCTATGCGTTATCCTCTGGAAAATAAAATTTTTATAATAAAGTGTGAGATACATTCTCAATAAGTAAATCATGCAAGTTTTTCTAATGTCGATGTGAGACAGAACATATTTCTTTTCTTTTCAAAGCAATCATATTTGTACAAACAGATCAATGAATTTTCAAGCTATCAATTAACACAAGAATTCTTTCATATTTTAAACATGTTTAGAATGGCTCAGTTAGTTAGTATCACCTGCACCCACGGTGACCCAGATCTATAACGTGATCACGTATTTCGCTTAAAACGAATATTCTTTTTATTTCGAACATAACAAAAACATGCATAGCATGTTAAACAGAATTCTGAATAGCTCGCAAGTTCTGCTTTTGACAAGAGATCCAGCCAAGTCAGAATAAACATTAACTAATGAATGGAGGCATAAAATCATTTTCATTCATAAACATTCACACATTGACATCATTTTCAACAATCATTTCATGAATTTGATATCAGCATATAAAACATTCAAAATCCACAATTTTCATATTATTTCAAACACATGCTCAGATATCATATTATTTCAAAAGCAGTAAAAATACATGTACGATTTACTTACTATAAGGGGAAGGTAATCACTCCCACTAATGATCATCCTACTTAACTTGGTCATTTTTCTAGATTCTCATAGCTTAATACCACAAATATATAAATCATATCTTCTACTATTCAATTAATCAACTTAAAAGTTTTAAATGTAATATTTGTGGAGTTTTTGTCTAAAATTCTTTAGTTAATGCATTTTACTAAGTTTAACTAACTAAGGTAATTTTTTTTTTTTTCTGATTTTTCACAATTAACTCTCATGGCTAACTTATTCTATTTTGTATTTCTGATTACTCTAAATTTACATATTTTTGCCTAAATTAACAAATACAGTTTTGATCTAAATACTATTTATAATTGGATTACTATAGCAAAGACTGTTCATGCCTCATTTACCGTAGCTAAGTACTGTTTATATCGGATTTATTGTGCAAACAGTTACTGTACAAATTAAAAATATTGTGCAAACAGTTACTGTAACACTTTCAAAAGTAATATAGTAACTTCAAAAATACTATTTACCCGAGAGCAAAACATCATAATTTCTCCCACAAACACTTCAATCAATGCAAATTTAACATAATACTACATTTTTTACTCCAATTCCACATAATTATAACGTTTCTTACGCAAAATTAAGTATTAATTTTTCTAATGAACAGTACCATACATTTCAATTCATGCTTAAAATCTAAAATTCAAGCTTCTAGAGCGTTAAATGGCTTACCGGTAACTAAAATTTGAAAGAAAATTTCTTAAATCCAAAATTATTTGGATGAAATTTGTGAAAAAGAAAAGACGAAGTGATACTGAAAAATGAAAAGAAATGGCTAAATTTTATATGTTTTGATAAGCAAAATTTATAAAGATCCTTATTCTTTTTAAAATTTTGAAAATAATCTAAAATTTTAAAAAACTTTCATTTTAGTCCCAATTAAAAGAACAAAATTAATTCAAGCACTATATCTTTAATCCAAAATCTAATTATAACCCAATTTTATGAAATTAAATTTGGGTTTAAACAAATAATAATATTTTGAGCCCAAAATTCAATCAGTCACCCAAAAATTCTAAGTGATATAAAATTTTAATTAAACAAATAACATCAAATTATTCAATTAAATCTCCTTAATACTACAAATGCTACAACTACAAAATTCCAAAATTGCGGGCATTACACTCTAAGCCTAAAATCTTGACGATCTATAAGCATCAAACTGGGGAGTGTTATGTGAGGCAAAAAGATCATCACTGATGTATGCATCGGTTCACTGTGTTAACATATGTAGGGTTGCATAATCATATCTATCGTCTGTATCAGGCGACTGCGGTGTTCTAGAATTGATCATTGCGTTTGTGTGCCTTGTCATACAACATGAATATTATGAACACATATGTTTAATTTAATATACAAACAATCCATTAAAGTGATGACACATGTAACATCCCTAATTCACTAAAAATTTTGACAGAGTTTCCTCTTATAAAATGGACATTTCCCAAAATTTAA